>MU187836.1:31735-69901 GCA_016904865.1 Pissodes strobi | reverse complement strand
ACGATATTATCGCTGGAGTATGAGATTTACGAAGTTCTTATTCAGATATGTTAATATTGCTTCAGGATACTCAAGCAGTTCCTATGGAAGTCAATATGTTGACGATATCGCTGTTGAATCAGAAGATTCAAACACTGTTCTTATGTAGATTTGTTGATGACATTACCGCTGGAGCATGAGATTTACGAAGTTCTTATCGTTCAGATGTGTTAACAGTATTACTTCAGGATACTCAAGCAGTTCCTATCGAAGTCAATATGTTGACGATATTGTTGTTGAATTAGAAAATTCAAACTGTTCTTATGTAGATTGATATGTTGACGATATGATCGCTGGAGCATTAGATTTACGAAGTTCTTATTGTTCAGATGTGTTAACAGTATTATTTCAGGATATTCAAGCAATTCCTATGGAAGTCAATATGTTGACGATATCGTTGTTGATTCAGAAGATTCAAACTGTTCTTATGTAGATTGATATGTTGACGACATTATCGCTGGAGGATGAGATTTACGAAGTTCTTCGTATGGCTGTCTGAGAATCTCGTAAATACTTGAAATTTTCTTAATTTTTTAGCTTAAAAATGTGCTTAAATAAATATTGCTGCTTTAGTTAGATTAATCCGCACCTATAGAAAGTAAAATACTGTTAAAATATTATGTTTTTATTGAATCTTTATAGAAAAAGTGAAGAAATGACTGTCCCTAAACCGACCGAAACCATCTGGTGCTTATCTACTCTAATTGAAGATCTATTCTTATTGCACATACAGATGCTTCTGCATTTAGTAACTTTACTTTTGAATTATTGAATAAGGCCCCCGTTTGTGGCGCTCATGCCCTCCATCCGCCATTAACAGTGCCAGCCGCGGCCGGCCGCCGGGCCGAAACAATGCTCTCTGCCCCCGACCCGATGGAATGCACACGGAAATTAGAGTGGCCCGGGCCGACCATCATCATCATCATCATCGGACAGGCGGGGCGAGAAGGGGCCCACAACAGGGTCCCGACCGAAGGACGAACCAAGGCCGGGGCCGTCAGACAAACCCGCCGCTTCAGTCGAGATGGAGATGTGGCCCTTGTGCTACGTGCACACCGCTCCTCCCGCGGTTTTTCGGGTGCATCATTCGCTACCCTTAGCGCGGAGTAATCAAAACGCTCTTCACACTTTGCCCTTGGCCAAGCCCCATTCCGCGATCGGGTATCCAGTGTCGCAATCGCATTTCTTGACGTTGCCCGCTTCGTATGTGGTTGGAAACGCGCACTATGGAGTACGAATGGACGTACGGGGGCCCAAGAGGTACCCCGTCAGTACGACGATGGCCGGATTCGAAGTTATCGTAAGTGTGTGTGTGGAAGTAGCTACTTGCCACTTAAGGCAACGGCTCTTAATGTCGGCCAGTCATGTAGCCTACCTATTTACTTCGTAATTAGTCGGGAGCAATTACCTTGACTTACTAGGTACTTGTTTACGAAGGATTTCGCGGTTTAAAGATTGTCCTTTAGTAAATCTACACTGTGTCCCCCTTTTTCGGTAAAATGATATTGATGCTTATTTTAGATAATTTCTCTCATATTTATCCAAAACTTCCTTGATCTGTATTTTCAATCACTTACTAGGGCAGAATTGAAAAATCAATTACTTAATAACTTGTTTATTTATTTGCTATAACTAACCTAAAAATCACAATTTTTTCAACTCTGGTTTCTTCAATATAATCAGGTTTCAAGATAATACACTTTTCAACAACTCTTCTTAACCGTTCGGTTTAGGGAGTCATTTCATAACACGCTCTACCTAATTCTTACGCAAAGTTGTGCTCTGTTACGCGACCGAGTAACATACACTTTATTTTTCAAGGGCCCCCATAGAAAAAAAAATCACAAGGGGTAATATCAGGTGATCTAGCGGGCCCATGGTTCTTAAGAGCTACATCTAACTATCAGAGAATTATGTACTGGGGCACCATCTAACTCTCTCTGTGCTAAAGGGAGTTCCATAAACAAAAATAATTTCTAAAAAATTTTAGAAAATTTTCTCCCGCGGTTTAAAATTACTCCTATTATTTAATAAATTAAGCTTCAAGTTATTTGCTCGCTTTTGATAAATCCACCTTAATATCTCGGCTATTAATTATGATTTCTTAAAATTTCGATGATAATTCCTAATTAGTCGGGAGTAATTAGCTTGACTTGTTACGTAATGATCCCTCCAATGACACCAATTTCCGGTTTGAGGGGAATTATCCGAAAACTGGAAAATGCGAACTTATCGAGTAGCTTGCATCATCTGGACCTAAAACATGGAGATGTCCTATTTTAAATAGCATAGAGCAACATTATTTTAGAAAATATCATCGCAAGGATTTTCATTTAAATAGTAAATTTATTGAAAAATTAACGGTCAATTGACGTGCACCTACAGTAATTGCTGCAACGTCTAATTTCGCCATTATTATTTACACGTTCAAGTATTTTACTGACGCCGTCATACCATCATAAACTTTGATAAAATTAGACTTTTCCTATTAAATAAAAAAATAATAACATTATAATGCGATAACCGAAGGCTATAATAAGGAATGACCTCATTTTCTGTTTATGAATTTAAAAACCATTACAGTTAATATTGATTTTAAAAAACAATGCCTCATAACACAATCGGTATTTATTTGTTATCGTATAACAACCATTCTTACATACTAGGCGCGTACGTACGCTTTGAAATTTGATATAAACAGAAGCGTAGGAGTAATAAATAATAAATTATTATACCTGTCCACAGTATAACAATACTTTGTCCAACCAAATTATTACTATCTTCATTTTAACACGTTTTTTTGCATGTCATCCGTTTCCTAAGGAATGCGTTACGCCCCCACGCTCTCGCTCGTTTCAAGGGTGACGTAATAAATACTCTTGGTAGTATACACTACTTTATACAAATTCGGTAATTCACCTTGCTAAGAGGTTTGGTATTTCTTTGTTATGACACATTACTAAACAATTTTCATTGTTATTAAATATATTATCTAATGCAGGCGATTTAAATGAGACTTTTTGGTGTGTGATCGATGTCCTAGAAATTTTACAAAAACAGGGTTATTACAGAAACGTCAAACGTCTATATTTTGACAAGTATGTACAGCGTTGCCAACCGTATAAATCAAAACTCGGAGAGCATGGAAAGTCGATAGTTTATAAAAACATCAATACTGCTATAAGGAAAAAGTTTTATTTAAGAAAAGCGTTAAATACTCACATAAAACAAGCAAAAACATCACAAATGCAAAGTTTTAAATACATAACATAAATTATTACTAATTATTTTGACATTCCTTGACAATCCAACCTAACCTATCTTTATTATCTGACCTGAAGTGCACTTTTTAATTAATTCTCGTCATAAATTTCATTTTTTCATATTTATTTCGTTTTCATTAAATTACGGATGAAAATATTCGTTCTACAAAAACAAAATCATTTAAAGTTTTGAACATTAGCCATTCATTGCCTGACAGTGTTGCCAGAATAACTTTTATACAGGTAACCACCTAAAATGTAATAAATTCCAATAAGGAATTTATGATATATTTTGCAAATATATCATAAAATCCTTGCTTGTTGTTCAAAAGCTTGTATTATAGAAATTACAAAAAGTGAAATAGTAAACAGTACCGTCCTGGTTTTTGCTCTCTAACCTAACAAGCGTCTATCTACACCAAATTTGTGCCTTCACGCATGCGCACGTGCTAAATTCATATATTTTTCAAGTTGTTTTGGGTATTGCATTGGGTTACTTCTGTTTGGTTGCTCCTCCGAAGGGAGCGAAGGGCCATGCGTGAAGTGAAATAACTGAAATATTAGAACAACACTGGGCTTGTGCCAAATGCGCAGGTCCGAAGGTGGAAAATATGATGTAGGTAAACGTTAGTCTACAACCCACAACCCATCTAGTTAGTAGATTCAAGGTGTAATGTGTGACGTCATGAGTTTTATAAATTTCACTACATAAGAATGCATATTCTGGTAATAATATATACTATGGGTTACCTTTGGGGTATTACATTTATTTTAGTTTGGGGCTTATAAGTTGAATGTTGATTTCCTTGAATTTGTATATTTAAAATGGAAAACATCTGGTAATTTTTTGTTTCCTTATCCATCCGCAAATATTAAATAATGACATGTATATGATCGAAATTGGAATGAATAAAGACAGAAAGGAAAACGTGGCGCGTAGCACGTGCAAGTATTTTATTCTTAATCATATAGACGATGGGATTGCGCGCGCATCACATTAGTTACGATTCAATTTGTATTTTTTTTCACTTCATGAGATGCAACAAAACGTAACTAACCCCAGGCTTGCCCAAAATGAAGAAAAGAGACTGTTTGCGAACATAACCTTAAAAAACATGTCTTGCCACTGAAATCGAACTTAGTTCCCTGGACCATAAAGAGTAAGTCAGAAATGGATTATAAAGCGTGTGCAAGCCCAGGACTCGTCAGGCGGTAGGACTCGTGTAGATGGTTAAGAATGAAATATCT
Organism: Pissodes strobi; assembly: GCA_016904865.1. NCBI lineage: Eukaryota > Metazoa > Arthropoda > Insecta > Coleoptera > Curculionidae > Pissodes > Pissodes strobi. The sequence goes on along the minus strand of MU187836.1, from coordinate 65,351 downwards.
GCGTAAAACGTCAAGAACTTGGGTGGAGAGATTCTATATAACTAATTATACTTTACCTTTTTTTTTTTATTCTGAAATTTTGGTTGAAAATGTCATACTTGAAAAAAATTCAGCAAAAAATCAAGAATTAAGTAGTTAATATAACAATGTAATAAGTTCGATTAAAATGTAACAGAAATGTTACAATTATTGTAATAAACTGGCAACACTGTCGCCTTATTTTAATTTGCTTACTTGGTGCCAAAACAACACTGCATTTTCGGCAAATGACTGAATTTCTACAAAATTTACTAATAAGCGCCATTGAGAATTTAACATTAGTAATTTGTTTGATTGGAGGTAAAATAGGAACCGATTTGAGAGATTTTGTTTCTATTATTTACAAATTTTCTTTTATACTTAATATTCGGAAAATCGGTAGATCTAACCGACAAATCGGTAGGTTTGGCATCACTGGGCAAGTACAACGTGTACCTTTGTGCGCGTCTAACTACACCAGTGTTGATCCTTCACTCATCCATACGTACTATATCATATATTTTTCAAAGTTGTTTTTTACTCCTGATTTTGGTCATTGCGTTGGGTTAGTTTTGTAGCGAGCGGAAGGCCATGCGTGAAGTGAAATATTAGCAATACAAGATTGAGTTGCTGCCAAATGCGCAGGTCCGAAGGTCGAAAATTTGGTGTACGTAGACGTGATATAAAATGAGTGTCATGCAACGTTGCCAACTGATTTAAACAAAGATAAAATCATTCACTTCTTGGTTCAGGAAACATCGGGGTCATCTATGACGGTTTGCAATTTTTTTTTGAGATTTCGTTATATTTTGAATTAAATTCAAATAAGCGGCGATAGATGGCAACACGCACTTACTCTTTAAATTACAATACTTTTATAGGGATTTCGATTGGTAAAATTAGGGCATCACGAATGTATATCTATCTTCTTTCCTATGCCAAAAATGCAAAATGTGTAGCAAATAGGTGTCTTGCGCGATTGTGATGTAGCTGTGCCCTCATCCAAAGAAATATGTAGCAAAAGAATGCATAATTGTGTATCTTGTAAAAGCCTTGGCACAGCTTAATATAGTAAGCTGTGATCCTAGTTTTAATTGCCTGTCACTCCGCTAGTTTTCAGTAGCGTCTGCAGACAACGATCTGTTTCCAACTTTTCTGGTGACCTTCGGTCGGCGACCTTTATCGGCAATAATTAAGTTATTTCGCATTGCCCTCCGCTCGCTTTGCTCGCTCCGTGACGTATCCAAACAATACTAGCCCGAACTAACCCATAGCATGCCCAAAATAAAACGTTTTGCAAATATAACCTTAAAAAGAATTAGACACATAGTTTGACACTGACGGCGATCGAACCAGTAACCTTCGCATCACAAACACACTATCTAACCTTCGAGCTACCATACCGTTGAATGCAATCAAGTGCCGATTCGGTCAACGTCGAGTCGCGTCGTGGAAGGTCGCCAGAAAAGTTGACAGGAGAGTGCTTTCAAAAGACGATACTCTAGTTTTATCCCCACTCTTTACCCCCTAAAATCGTCTCTACCTACAGCAAATTTCCGATCTTCGGATCTGCTCATTTTGCAGCAGCCCAGTGTTCTAATATTTCACTTCACGCGTGTCTCTCTGCTCGCTTTGGGGGTGCAACCAAACGAAACTAATCCAAGGCAATGCCCAAAATCAAGAAAAAAGGGCTGAAAAATATGTGAATTATCACGTGCGCATGCGTTAAGGCTCAGAATTGCAGTAGGTAGACGCGAATGATACAGGGACGTGCCCATTCCTTAAAAATCAATATGGCGGCGAATGTTGGGATGTGTGTCGATTGCCGCGACTTTTTGACAGTAAAATCGGCGTAAAGTGAAGACTACTCCACATAGGTCCTTAGATGACAGAAGAGAGGTTGAATAGGGGATGCGCATTCTCAATTCCTATTGGGCACCGAAATGTCGCGGGCGACAGTACGAAGCTCTGTGAACGTGGCTTAAGCCGACTGTTACATCAGAGCGGTGTTGCCAACCTGAGGAAAATTTCCTATTTTTTGAAGAATTTATGTACAACGCAGGTATAAAAATTGTAGGTTGCGCATACCAGTACACGACTCGACTCGGGCCACATATGCTAGCTTCCTAACTAAAAGGGGAATTTTAACTCAAAATTAGAACTTTAAACTTTTATCTAGGTAAAGCGGCAAATCAACAAGCGTCTACGCTCCTACTAACTTTTCGATGCGAAAGCCGTGCATGCGTAATGGCCGAATGTATCGGAATTATCCATGTCTTTACGGTCTAGCGAAATTCCTTCAACCTTCAACGCCTCGGTGCCGATGGTGTAGTAGTTTGACGTTCTGTTTGTCATTGGGGCGCCGCGGCGCGTAAATTCGATTCCCGTCGGTCGCGGCACATATTTTGTTTATTTTTTTTTTAAGTTGATTTTTTTTTAATGTTTGTTTTTCATTAACTTATTTTTGGGTTAGTTTGCGCAGTAGCGAGCGGAGGGCCAAGCAATAATACCTATTCTTGTCTTGCCATTACGCATGCATGGGTTCATTCCGTCATTGTCTTTATAAGAAATTATTCCGTGCATCAGGTGGTGATTAATCGCAAAAGTGCCGCTTTTTGAAAACTAATCGGTACTTACTGGAGCGATATTCTTCTGTCCTTATCCTATAAGGTACATCAAAAAGAGAGAAACCTGATCTCTACTGGAAACTGGAGCGATATTTTCTAATGAACTCGGCTAATCGAGCCACTAATGATAACAGATCGCAGGATCTACTAGTATTGCTAATTTTACATTCCGATTAACTAATGTCTCACCGCTATGGGGAGCCTGATCTATTTACATATTTTTTCACTTCACGCGTTTGTATAAAACTTTTCGAGGAAAGCAGGAATGTGACAATTTAGCTCAGGTGGCGAAGCTGGTATCTCTAGAACGCAAAGTAATAGGTTCGATGCCCGGTCCTTGCAAGTTTTTTTTTTATTGGATAAGTTAGTTTTTTGGCATGCCTTGAGTTAGTTTTTGTTGGTTACGGCCCGCAGCGAGCGGAGAGCATTGTATTAAGTGAAAATGTAAAAATACAAATGCAAATAACATTGACGAGCGGAGTTCTGGATCAGACTCCCCACAACGGCGAGACGCTAGTCAGCTGATTAGGGATAATGCTGAATATAAGTTCACTCTTTCTCTCGCATTATAAACTAAATAAATATGAATATAAACTGGTATTTCTTCTCCTTATCACGCCCTGTCCTCACGAAGGTTCAAGGTTGGCGATTCATATGGCTAACATTGTCCTGGATACAGCAGCTCTAAATATCTCAGTCGAAGTGCACCCGAACTATCTTCTAAGGTCCTTCAACCAGGAGTTCTGACGTCTTCCATGAATCTTTCCTTCAATTATCAGCCTCAGTAATTCGTATTTTTCGCCTTTCATGATGGCCTATGTATCTTGTTTTTCTCTCTTTAATGATGGTTAATAACTCTTCGTCTTAATACCTTTTCGTTTGTAACTTGGTGAATCCATGAGATGCGACGATATACATACATCTCAAAAGCCTCGATCCTTCTCTCACTTATCGGATCGAGAGTCCAGCCTTCACAACCGTACACCAAAAAAATCAATTTGGTCTTTGAAATGTTCTTGTGTAGTCCGAATCGTTCACTGTGTTGTGTAATCTGATCCATCATTTCTTGCAAGTCTGATTTGTTATCGGCTAGGACCACGGTGTCGTCTGCGTATCTTATATTAGTGATGCGGACTCCATTCACTTTAATACCTCCCATGTCTTCCGATAGAGCCTCTCTGCAAATGGCTTCCGAGTAAATGTTAAACAGGAGCGAAGACAAAATGCACCCCTGCCGTACTCCCTTTCTTATTGACTACTCTCACCTCCGCAGTTTGGTTCGAGTAGAGCTGTGCTATGATTGTAATGTCTATCTTGTCAATCCCGGTTGCTGATAATATCTCTAGCATCTTCTGATGCCTGACGCAATCAAATGCTTTACGATTGATCAATGAAACAAGCGTATACATCCATGTTCATCATGTTCCTACATCTCTGTGTTAGCACGTTCAGGGAAAAGAGAGCTTCTCGAGTGATGAGTCCACTCTCCGAATTGAGTGTCACTTATGTGTACTTTGCACTTCTTATAAATTCGTGTATGGATTATTCTTAGGAATACTTTGAGGACGTGGGACATCAGACTAATCATGCGGTAGTCATCACACGGAGAGGAGTTTGGCTTTTTGGAATCACCACGAAGGTAGACTTGAGCTATTCGGACGGGATTTTTCCTGCACTGTAGATGGTGTTGAATAGATCAATTATAAGCTCTAGGCCTTTGCCTTCTTGGTTTGCGATAATTTTGAGCACCTCTGCATGCACTTTATCTGATCCTGTGGCTTTTCTGATTTTTTATTGCCTGGATGACTTCCCTTTTTTGGTAATAGTAGGTCCCCTCTCTCTGTCATCATTCACCTCCGTGGTAGACTCCGGCCGGTCATCATCGAACAGTTCCTCTACATAGCTCTTCCATATTTTTAATTTTTCTTCGATCCCAATTATAATCTCATTATTGGCATCTCTGAGGATTCCCACCTGATTTTTCCTCCCCAGTCCTGTCGGCTCTTTTACCTTCTTGTGCACATTGCAGAAATCATGTTTTTGCTGCAGTAACTCAATTTCTCGGACAGATACAACTCCGTTGCCTCTCTACACTTCCTCCTCACGGTCCTGTTTATCTCCTTATTCTTCAGCGGTACTCCCTTGCACTTCCTTCTCTCCGTCATGAGTTCCAGAATTTCCTCGGTCATCCATTCCTTTCTCTTTTTGTTTTCCTTCAACCCAATGTCCTGTTCATGAACCTTCACTATTATATTCTTTATTTCATCCCACGTATCTTCTGTGTCTAGTTGTTCTGTCCACCATCCACCTGCACTTCTACTTCTAGAGACATGACTTCGACGATGGGAACACATCAATGTTTGTATTTGTTAAAAACATGTCTTTGGTGTCTTATAAGCTCAAAAGGTATTGTGTATTTTACAAGCGTTGTAAACCTAAACACATTGAAGTCGGACACTAATATTCCTTTTGTCAAGTATCCCTTGGGGGCTATAATTTTTTGTATTAACTTGTAAGGCACCGATAATATGAGACCAATTAACCTCACAGGGAAGTTATTACTTTGAGACATGAGTAGAAGTGTTCCTTTTAGGTCTTCCATCACTTTTACCCATTAAATTAACACACTCTTAATACTAATACATATAAGAGAGGAGGATGTAAACTCCCAAATATACCTTATCAAAATTCTGATCAGCTTAATGTGAATTAAGTATCAGCAACATGAAGTACCTAGCTAAGTAATAAAACGTATGGCTCAACTTTCGATGGATGACTAAAACATTTTTAGACATTGTGCTTGCTCTAAATTCAGGTGGCCATTTTTCTGTGTATATAAGAAAAGAAATTTTCAATAAAATTGGATTTGTCTACTTTATATTGTCAAAGAGGATTTATTTGTGCATTTCCCGTAACGGAACAAAATGCAAAAGAGAGTTTAACCCCCCAGAGTCTTTCCCGTTAAGGTACCAAATAACTCTGGCTGAACACCCAAGAGCCTTTCCCGTAAAGGTACCAAATAGCTCTAGATGAACAGTGGGGTGAACTTGTTGCCAGTGCGCTACCTAAAGGATCCACGAACTGAACCAAGTTGTCGTTTACTCGGTCCGCTCGATCTTTTATACTAAAATTTGTCAAGCATGAGTGTTCTTTTTTAGTCAATACGATTTCTAGTTTACACATGCCCCCTCCGTCTTGCATTGGTTCCCAATGCAAAAACAGTTTTTTTTCTCTAACTGGTTTTTATCTTCTACAAAACATATATTTTCGTCTACATTAGTAGCATTATTATTCTCTTTTTTCATATCTATCATCAGTTCAGGACGTCTCCAGAAAAGTCGGTAATTATGCTTTAAAAAATAATTTTTAACATTTGGTTGTGGCTTATATCTTGGTTTGGTCCTGGATTTCAGCCAATGGTTATCCATGGAGGAAAGTCCCTACTCAATTCAAAATCCTTGTCGTGGATCTCCATTTGGCTGCCGTTCGTATAAGGGCTCCATCTGACCGAACTGTGGGTCGAAATTGAATAGCGCTCCAAGTACATGCAAAAAATATAAACAGAACATTAGTAAACAATATTGACACGTACCTCTTAGCCTAATAAATAAAATAAATAAAAATATTTTATTAGCGAATGCTGACGCTTGATTTATTTGAATGTTTGGCCTTATCTCGATAAACTAAAAAGGATTGTTTATAATTGTATTTATTATAACATTGACTGCTCGTCCCCGTAACCGTTGACCAGTTTGTTTAGAACAATATTAATTACAGTGGATATTTAATACATGTATGGGTTATTTACACCTTTTGAATGCAATTATATTGCCTTAACTGATGATTTGAATTATTGGATATTAGTATTTTTAATTATTATCCTACCTAGATATGCGCATTCTCTAAGAAGGCTAATGATATATTTTCGGTGAAGTTACAAGTTTTCGCTTATTTTTAATCATTTAATCTATCTCTACGTATCTTGTCTACATATTTTAACTATCTCTATGTATTCTCTATGTTTTGTGTTGATCGACACTTTTGTGATGTATTTTCTTTAATATATTACCTCCTATTTTTCACTTTCAACTTATTTTCCTGTATAAGATTTTAAACTTACCAAGTTGATACAACTTTTGAATAGAATAAGTTTTATTTTACTAATCGGGATTTTATTCATTGTTACTTTCTTGTTACAGGCGAAGAAAGACATTTACCAAGTCAAATCCCAAAGGCTGATATTAGCCCAGGACGAATACAATCACCTGAATAGCGAATTAGCCACACTAACCACATCGAGAACAAGTCGTAAGTTGTGTTTCATATTTTAATTCATAAAAACCTACGTACGTATGTACATTACAACTATAGTAAAAACGTCAGAACAGTAATTATCAATAGGAACAAATGCCAATAATTTGAAACATAAAAATATAACCGATTGTTTAAAATTTGATTTTTTAGTGTGTTCGACGACAAGCACAATCAGCACGAAATATGACCCAGATCTGTTGAAATCCGATGTGGCAATGGCCAAGAACCGAGTGTCCAGGTTAAAGTCAGAGTTAGAACAAATTCGAAACGAAATGAATTTCACGCAGAGAGGAGTGGATACATTAGCCACGTAAGTTAATTAATTAACAAAATAATAAGCATATAAGATATTATCCTTACAACTGTTAACAAATCTTATCTTCTTTTTAGCGTGGAGCAAAAATTAAGTATGGGCCAAGGAACGTGCTACAACATCGCCGAAGCTCAAGCCATAATGGCCGAACTGAGGAACATTCAAAAGTCATTATCGTCGGGAGAAAAAGAAAAGGCTGAACTGATGCAGTCGCTGGCAAAACTGAAAGACGATCTGACGAGATTACAACTATCGGAAAGTTCGCCTGATGTGTCGACGTTAAGCCTGCCGCAAGAAAAACTGAGCACTGCATCTCAGACTGATCTATCGTGCGAACTGGTTCCCATAGGTACGAGACTGGCGGAAATGGCAAAAATGAGGCTCGAATACGACGAAGCACGAAAGAAAGTACAAACCATCCAACAGAAATTGGCCGATTTGGAAGAGAAAGTACAACCGGGACAAGCGGATTCCGACAAAGACAGGCTGTTGCTCTTCCAAGAAAAGGAACAGTTGTTGAGAGAATTGAGGAGCATAACGCCCCGAATGCGTTCGAAAGAAGAGATGTGCGATATTCAACAGGAATGTCGAAAACTAGAACAAGATCTTAGCAACGCTCTAGAAATGTCAAATAGAGCGATAGCTGATAGGTTAAGACTGCACGAAGAGAAGCAGTTGTTGCTGCAACAACTGAAGGATGGACTAAAACAAATGACACAGCTCGAGTCTCAGCTTAAAACGCTGTCGGCAAGTACCTTGTCGGTTAGCAGTAGTTCAAGTCTTGGCTCACTATCAACGACTAGCAGTAAAGGCTCTTTAAGTTCAGGTCTTAGTTTTACGGATATATATGGAGGACCCCAGTGTGTAGGGTCGTCTAACGTAGATATGGCCGACCTTCATAGGAGGGTAGAAAGACTACTTAAAAATAACGACAGTCCTCATATACCTTCCCCAGTGCGATCACAACCTTCTCTATCGCCCAGAAGTTCTTTGTCATCGGTATCGCCACCCGTATCGCCCATGTATGAAAATCTGCCGTGTCTATTACCTCCTCCCACTTACGAACAAGTTGAGAAGGATAGAAGGATGCAGTCGGAGCAAAGGCTAGACGAACGATTACTAGAGTTAAGGATATCTAATAACGAATACATAAACTACACACCCCAACGGGTGTCTATACCTAGTTTGTCCCCACTAACGGATCTTTTGGAGGCGCAAGCCACAAACATGTCACAAGGTTCCGGCCTGGGAAGGCCGAGCAGGTACTCTTACGAGAGCTCGGGTGACGCACCGTTATCCCCGATCTCGGAAACGCCTCCGCCAATGATAGATCACGACGAAATGCTTCAAGGGCCCGCGTTGTCGCGAACGTCATCTTCCGGAACGAACACGAGATCCGTCTCGGCTGCGGTTAGCGACGAGTCTGTGGCTGGTGACTCGGGAGTATTCGAAGCATCAAACAGACGACGAGCGTCGAGTATTTTCGGATCCAACTTGGACACCGAAACGGCACAAGTACAAATTAAGATTAGATATGTTATAAACGATGGAATACTGAACGTGACAGTTGAAAAGGCCAGGAATCTGTCCGCTTTGCTTATACCAGAAAATTCGGAAGTGTAAGTGTATATGAATTTTCTTTTTTATTTTGAGGATTAATTTACTACAGTAATTTTTAGCTTTTTGATTTTTTTGACATCTGGATTTAAGTAATCGTAACAATTTTTTTTAATTGACTACAGATCTTAAATTTTTCGTTTCTGAGAAATGAATGGGTCATTTTGCCAATTGCCAATTTCCAAATCCAGATATTATTTCGTCTAAAGCAAAGGTTTCGAGTTGAGTAATTATGTTGTATACTTCAAGAAGAAGGATTTACTAATGGACGTATTTCTATTTCAGGCACATCAAAACGGCCCTTTTGCCTGCCAATCCACCTCAAATGTGTTGTACAAAACCGGTGCGAGATCTTAAGAAAGCGAACTTCGGAGATATGTTCAACATTCCAGTTGCGGCAAATAAGATATGCACGAAGACACTTCAAGTCAATGTTTGGAGCAAATTTGAGGGTCAGCAAGATATATGTGTTGTAAGTACTAAAAACTCTTATTTGATAAATTAGGTAGCTATATGCTGAGTGCACAGTCTGGAATACAACTCTGCTTTTTTTTGTTATTTGTTCTACTTGATAAGTTAGGTACCTAACATAACAAAACGCTCACGCAGGAAAATAATTTAATAACTTTTTGGTACCAAACTATATGGAACAATTTTAGACAATTTATTTCTTGATTTATTTACTTATTTATTTATTCAACGGGGCTAGTTGCCCAATATTACAAAATAAAATATCTAAATCTATGATCACCTAACCTACAATGAAAATATAAAAAGGTAAACGTAAAATTTTGACCACTAACTATCTTAGGCTATGATCAATTACCACCACATTGAGATCGCATCGAGACTAAGCGAAAAAGATATAAGTATGACACAGTAAAGTAGAAAGGAAAACTGAGACAAGACAAGAGAGACAGTGTCACCGGTGTTGATCATCTAATACAAAACTTAAGGTTTCTTCTAAAGTTGATGGGCCCATCAAAGCAGTTAAGATCAGAGGTATACTGATTAGGCAAAAACGCGTTATAGGCATAGTTAGTTCTATGTGTGATCATTAAATTAATCAAAATAAAAGAGCACTTTCACAGAAAATACAAAAGAAATACATCAAAATATTGGTACAAAAAATATGCTGAAATTAGAAAAAATCTTAAATACAAAATTGGGTGTTGTCATGGGAATTATATGAATCAGGTGCAGTTAAGCTTGAAAGAAAATCTAAATACTTTTGGTCTTAAGAAGATTACTGTAAAGTTGTTTTGTTGTCGGTCCGGACTTTTTTACCTTTTTTTGTTGTTATTTTTGCACCCTGGATGTTTTCGTCAGTCTGGTAGTGTTTATTGGTGCCCTTAGAGTGTCTGTGATTGCGGGAAACTTCCAGTGCTATACTTTTTTAAAGAAAATCCGTCCTAAAATTTTCATCATAAATAATATTTGACTTTTTGCCAATCAGCTGTTTGCATGACAGTTCACATTTGCAGCAGCGTGAAGTTAGTTCATCTGAGTGGCGAGAGGTTGGCGACCGAAAGGTTGGAAACTCATGACGTCTTCCACCTGTTTCATGCTTGGTTCCACGCATTTTCATTTTAATTTTCAATAATTAAACCTGTGCATCAGCTATATCTTACTGTTTAAAGCAAAATTGTATACAGAGCATCAATAATGTCTGACAGTTGCAAAAGATGCAAACAACCATGTGTTTTTAAGGAACCAGTGAAAAATTTGGTTGAAGTTTTTGGATACCCGTGTGACCTCTGTAAACACGTATTGTGTAGAAAATGTGTCTTCAACAGAAATACGTACTCTCATACTCTCTAACAGAACAATACCATATATATGCAAGCTCTGTTCACCAAGGATCATGGATGGTCTTGATCTGATTAATCGCGTTGACCAGCTTGAGGCTGAGGTCGCTGAAGTCAAATGTAACCTCCATTCCGTTTCTGATTTGGTGAATCAGTTTAAAACATTACATGATGGTCTTTAACTTTCTGGAGAAAGGTGAACAGAAGGACAGGGCTGAAACTCAATTGTTCTTGTCCCAACTGATCGGGGGTCCTGTGGAAATTAAAGATGATACCAGAATTGGCAGGAAAAACAAGAACGGCTACCGTTCCCTGAAAATCCGACTTGGTTCAACGGAGGAAGTACGCAGGGTGCTCCGGAACAAAAGAAACCTGGACAGATCTCTTAAGGTTTTTGTAGATGCTGATCTTACCAGTCGGCAGCGGCAGAACCTTAACCAACTTAAAGCTGAGATAAAGGACAGGCAGAGGGGTGGCGGGAAGGATCTCACAATCAAATATTCCAATGGTGCTCCCAGAATTGGGTCAAAAAACTCGCAAGAGCCCCTTCCGGCCTGTTAGTCTACTTCCAGAATGTAAGGGGACTCCGTACCAAGCTGGATACCCTTTTTGTTAATGCCTCATACTCTCACTACAGCATAATTGTACTCAAGGAGACCTGGCTTACATCCAATTTTTCTGATAATGAACTACGCCTTGATGACTACAAAATTTATAGGAAGGATAGGTCTCCCAGTACCAGTTTACTCTCTAGGGGAGGCGGAGTACTCATCGCAGTGCATATGAGCCTCAAAAGCAGGCAACTTACCTCGGACCCCCACGTTGAACAACTGTTCGGTTCGATTGGCTCTGGGACAGGGCAATGCATTTTAGGAACAGCTTATTTTCCTCCCCGTTTCCCATTTGAGTGCTACGCAACGTTTAACGGCACTCTGGACAAACTCTGCGAGGAACTGCCTAATTGTGAAATTTGCTGTTGAGAGATTTCAACCTGCCTCACTGCACTTGGACGAGGGATGAATTTGGTTCAATGGCCTCACCACTGCCGACAACTCCCCCAAACGAAGTTGAAACCTTGGCGGTGCTAACAGGTATGTGTTCCTTTCATAACCTGTATCAAGTCAACGACATTGTAAATGATGCTGACTCTCAGCTGGTTCTTGTGTTCAGTGCGAATGGGGACCTTGAGGTATACTTGGCGGAGGAGGAGATTGTATTGCCGGTGGATAAGTGCCATCCACCACTAGCCTTCAACCTTAGCTCATCTGGTTGTACAAAGAACATCGAACTTGTGGGTAATGGTTACCATAGAGACTTTAAATCAACTGACTATAATGCTGTTTCAATGTTTATATCAGGTTTTAACTGGGATGCATTATTTCTTAACAAAACCCTTGACGATATGTTAAATATATTTTATGAGGTAATGTACTTGTCTGTAGATAGCTTTATGCCCCTAAAAAGATATTCATCAAAGAAATTTCCTAGTTGGTTTTTTAACGAACTGAAATCTTTAATAATAGAAAACAAAATGATACACAAAAAATATGTTAACTCCAACTTATACACAGATTACATCTCTTTTTGCAGCTTAAGAACTAGGTGCAAGTCCCTGAAGAGGCAGTGTTATCGGGAGTATGTCGAGCTTACAGAGAATTCTCTTAATTCCAATTTAAAGAATTTTTGGAGGTTTGTGAGATCTGATAGAAGCGAGGTTCAGATTTCAAATGAAATTTCCCATGGAGGCACTACCACCTGCTCTGGCCCTGAGATGGCTAATTTGTTCGCCGAATACTTTTCTGAAATGTATAGCCAGAGAGCTTGTCCAGTTCCCAATGAACCAGTCTTCAATAATGTACATGTAACGGAGTTGTCCATTTCAATATCTGATATCTACACCAAGTTGTCTCTGCTGGATGTAAGCAAGGGGCCGGGCCCAGATGGTGTCCCCCCCGGCTTCTTAAAGCAGTTCAGCTTTATTTTGGCACGTCCCCTGTTCTTCATTTTTAACTTATCCCTCCAGTTAGGAGTTTTTTCTTCACGCTGGAAGACCAGTTACATAACACCAATTCATAAAAGTGGTGATATTTCCCAGACCCAGACCTATTAGCATACTGAGTGCAATTCCTAAATTGTTTGAAAGCTTTATCTGCGCTGTAATGACTCGCTTTCTCCAACCCCAACTCATTGATGAACAGTTTGGATGGTGGCCGTTCTACCGAATTAAATCTTCTGACATTTGTCGACTTTCTGGTCGGTTCTTTGGAGGAGGGGTTTCAGGTCCATGCCTTGTACACGGACTTCTCTAAGGCGTTCGATAGGGTCAATCACCAAATGTTACTAAAATAAAATAAAGAGAATGGGTATTGATGGATTCTTGTTACAGTGGATTGCATCGTATTTGACTGCTAGAACTCAGGTTGTTCGTGTTCAGGGTTATCATTCTAGAGAGATACCTGTGCTGTCTGGTGTGCCACAGGGGTCGCACTTGGGATCCTTGTTAGTCAATGTTTACATCAATGACTTCTCTGAATGTTTTCACCACTGTTCTTCGCTTCTTTTAGCTGACGACTTGAAGATGTACCTGAAAGTAAAATCCTCTGGTGATTATGCTCGGATGCAGAGTGACTTAAACAGGCTGGTTGCTTGGTGCCATAATAACTCCATGGATTTAAACATCAAAAAATGTCACTCGATGTTTTTCAGTAAGAGTCGGTATATTATTGACCATTCTTATTATGTCCTGGAATCTGTTTCGCACATAAGAGACCTGAGTGTCACTCTTGATAGTCGCTTGAGTTTTGTCCCCATATGTCTGAGATCACTTCAAAAGCACTTCAAATGTTGGGCTTTATCAAGAGATGTTATAGGGATTTTCAAAGTACCGACTCCATTCGGTTGCTTTACTGTTCCCTTGTGCGTCCTCCCTTGGAATATAGTTCATGCGTGTGATCTCCTTTTTACAATATCCATATCCAGAACATTGAGCGAGTTCAGCATACGTTCCTCAGACATAGGCATACAGACTAAATCTTCCTGGGACTAATTTCTATCAACTCAACTACAACCAAATAGAGAAGGTCTTACACTTAGCAACTCTTGAGACCAGAAGAAATCTGAGAGACATGTCAGTCTTCTATAAGATTCTTCATTCCCGAAACTCATGTCGGCCATTGTTGGCTGGTATTGCCATTCATATCCCATTAAGACCCGCTCGTCAGGCAATTTCCTTTTATGGCCCTGCACATGGAACCAACTATGGCTATAACTCGTTCCTGGCAAGGACGGCAAGACTGGCAAATCATCACTCCTCTAATGTGGACTGCTTTGATACACCTGCCGGATTCGGGAAAAGTATTAAGAAATTTATATCCTAAATTATTTTCTTTTCTTTTCTCGCTGTCCTGTGTTCTAAGGAACCTCCAACTTTTTATGGGCACTATCAAATGAAATGAAAATAGGGTACCGGTCGTCCCTGTGATGAATTTTTGATGGGCATTGTATTAGTCATAGTAAATCATGTGATGTGAAGACCCTTATGTGATGGGCGGGTTGCCGGTTTGGTCGATGCAATGTTGTCTTGTTGGGACGATCGCGGTGATATTCTACTCTATTCTATTCTAATTTTTAGTTTGTTGTTTTCTTTTTCTAATACGAAGGCTGATCACCTCGCTACTTAGTTATGTTATAGGTTATATTATTGGTATTTACTGTATCTTAGGGTAGGCATACAATATTGTTATTTTAATTTCATATATACACTTTGTAATATTGGGCATTTTGCCCGTTGAATAAATAAATAAATAAATATATCAAAACTCAGAAAAATAACCCGGATATACCTAGGGAATTAACTCTAAATAATGTAACATTCAGAAGTACTCAGGATGTGGCAAATGATTTTGCCTCATCCTGATTTTTTCTGTTCTGTCTTTTCACCTTCTGAAAAAAATTATAACCTCGTTAGGTCTGGCAATATGAGGCATTCCTGCGGGTAAATCTAATTTGTTAACCATCTAAAAATCATGTTGACCACTCCCCTTTGCAGAACGTATGGCGATCAAATTTCATACATAGATGCTACTCGATAAGACGCTTCTGCACCACCCCTAACTAACTCTATCTGACGTATGGCTGTGTAAACCTTATATGGTGCTAGCATGAATAAATCATTTGATTTGAGGATACAGTTTTAAGTCGTCTGCAAAGAGCATGAAGAAACTGTATTGAAAACAAGGTGATATATAATTTATGTATAAGATGAACAACAGGGGCCCCAAGTGTGACCCCTGAGACAAACCAGACATAACAGGTATCTCAGTCGATTGAAAGCCAAGGATTTAAACAATCTGTGTTCTGTAAGTCAAATAGGAGTCGAGCCATTGTAGCAAAGGTCGATCGACCGCTGCCCTCCTCAATTTATGGATTAGCAAGTGATGATTGACTCTGTTAAAGGCCTTAGAGAAGTCAGTGTACAATGCATGAACTTGACACCCCTCCTCCAAAGACTGGGGGAAAAAATCTGTGAATGACAGAACAGTTAGCTCTGTGGAACGGCCGGCAATGAAACCAAATTGCTCTTCAATCAGTTGACCTTGAAGACGAGGCTTTCAAATTCAAAGATCTTTGGAATGGTACCTAAAACGCTGTTAGGTCTGTAACTGGTCACCTGGGAGCAATCTCATGTTTTGTGAATAGGCGTTATATAACTAATCTGAAAAGACTCCTGAATGTGCTGAACTGTTTTAAAAATATGGGGGGTAAATCATCAGGACCTGAACCTTTGCCTGTGTCCAGCCCTGACAGCCTAATGTATATGTCAGATATAGAATTAGTTAAGCTGTTCAGATGTAAATTATTAAAGATCACTTCATTGGGTATATGATATATTTTCTTGCTATACATTTTTGAAAAGTATTCAGCAAACAGTCCAACTATCCCTTCCCCAGGAGATCCAGTGACACCCTTATAAGAAAGTTCATTAAGAATTTGGATCTACCTTTTTTGGAGCCTACAACCTTCCAGAATTTTTTTTAAAATAGTAGTAAGGGATATCTCAGTAAGCTGAATATAGTCTCGGTAATTAACCTAATCAACATATAAATTTGAGCTAACATACAGCTTATGTAGTTTTTCTTTTCGATAATTTATGATTTAAGTTCATTGGAAAACCAATTGATGAATATCTTTTTAATGGTACAAAACAGTCAATACCTCATAAAAAAATGTTAATCATATCTTTGAGAGATTTATTCAAGAACAAATCATCCCAAACGAAACCCGACATAAACATTGAGACAGCATTATAATAAACTAATTTAAAATCTCTATAACACCCGTTTCCCATGAGTTCCCTGTTTCTCTCACTTGAGGCTAGCTTAAGGGTGAATGATAATGGAGAATGATACTTGTTAACCGGCAACACAATCTCTTCCTCGGCCAAATAGATTTCAAGGTCCTTATCTGTCACTAGTACCAACTATAATAGAGAATTCGCCTCATTTAATATATGGTTGACTTGAAATAAGCTGTGGAGAGAACACATATTTATCAGCACTTCCAAGATTTAAACTTCTTTGGGAGGAACAGGAGGCCTTGTTGAGGCAACAGAGCCAAAGGCTGTGAGGCAGGTTGAAATCTCCCAATAAACAAATCCTACAGTGAGGACGTTCTTCACAGAGTCCATCCAAGCAATCACTAAAAGGTGCGTAACTTTCAAAGGAAGCACGAGGTGGAAATTACCCTGTGCTCAAGATATATTGTTAATAACTTATTGTATCCTAACTCAAACCATATAATTATATTACCTCTAGGATATGTTGCTTTTAAAAACTTTGGCATTTGGTAGTAGCACGGTATAAATAAGTACATACGGTAGGTTCACTCGAGACAAATTTCCAATTTCGCCGACAGTTTTTACCTTCAAAGCGAATCCGGATCAATCTCGTTCGCGGCCAGTTGTGGCTACACTACGAGGGAGAATTTACGGTCAGTGTGCAAACGCCTTGATATTCTGTACTGTTGGGTCGCGTTGAATTAAATAATTATTAAGATCGTTACTATGGCGAGATATTGTTGTGCGGATAATTATTGTATTACAAAAGTTGGTGACGGATTTTCATTTTTTAGATGCCCCAAAGACCCTATCAGTTAAGATTTATAATAATTTTTTAATAATATGCAGTTTTTCAATTACACGTATAATCGGTTTAACAAATATGTCTTTATTAAAATTTTGTTATCTACCTAAATATGGATAAAGATAATAGTGAGAAAAGAAAACAAGTACGGTAAAAATTAAATGCCCGTCACCACTAGCGTGAGCAAAAATCCGTTTATCTTTTAATAATTGCGAATTTTTCACATGACCTTTTGTGTTTTTAAAGCAACTCTTATATTTTAACATCGAAAATGTTTCTATTATCCTAGTAGGTATAGGACCTCAAATCGTGAAAAAGTGCATGGTACATTTGACACATGACATCATACGCGTGTGAGATCGTGTTAGTTTATTTACTTAAATTTAAATTTGATTTATAAGGTATCGGAATCGATTAAAATGACTAAAATAAATTGGAATTAACTGAAACTCACCGAAAGTTGATTGAATGACTAACCAAAACTCGCCAAAAGTAACCAACACAGGCTTAAACGTACCGGTACAGGTTACGAAAATTAAATTAAGTTAAAACTAACCAAAACGAACGGAATTTTAACGACTAACCAAAAACATTGAATTTGATTATAACGTATCGGAACCGATTCAAATGACTAAAATAAATTGGAACTAACTGAAAGTAATCGAACGTTGATTGAAAAACTAACCAAAAGTAACTAAAATCACCAAAAAGGGCTAAAACGTATCGGAACAGATTAAAAATATTAAAGTAAGTTGAAACTAACCCAAAGTAACCGAATTTAGGCGACTAACCAAAAACATTAAAATTGGTTATAAAGTACGGAATCGGTTCAAATTACTAATATATATTGAAACTAACTGTAATTAACAAAAAGTTGATTGCACGACTAATCAAAACTGGCCAAAGTAACCAAAAGCACTAAGGGCTTAAACCTATCGGAACAGATTAAAAATATTAAAGTTAGTTGAAACTAACCCAAATTAACCTAATTTTAGCGACTGACATAATTTTACCAAAAACATTTAAATTGGTTATAATGTATCGGAATCGCTTCAAATGAGTAAAATAAATTGGGAGCTAACTGAAAGTAACCGGAAGCTGATTGAATGACTTGCCAAAAGAAACTAAAAGCACCGAAACCGGCTAAAACGTATCGTAATAGATTAAAAAATGGAGTAAGATAAAATTAACCCAAATTAACCGAATTTTGGCCACTAACCTTAATTAACCAAAAACAGTAAAATTGGTAATAACGTATTGGAACTAGTTCAAATGACTATAATAAATTTAAACTAACTGAAATTAACCGAAAGACGATTGAACAACAAAACTAACCAAAAGTAACCAGAAAAGCGAAACCATAAATCAAAATAGATTAAAAATATTAAAGTAAGTTGAAACTCACTTAAATTAGCCGAATTTCGGCGACTAACTAAAATCAACCAAAAACATTAAAATTAATTACACTCGTAACGTATTTGAACCGGTTCAAATTCTAAAATATATAAAAACCAACTAAAACTAACAAAAATCTGATTGAATGACAAACCAAAACTAATCAAAAGTAACCAAAAGCACTAAAACGTATCGGAATAGGTTACAAAAATTAAAGTAACTAACCAAGACGAGCAGGCCTTTGGCGACTAACCAAAAGTAACGAAAAACACTAAATTTGATTATAACGTATCGGAGTCGGTTCAAATGACTTAAATAAATGGGATCTAACTTAGACTAACCGAAAGTTAATTAAACGGCTAAACAAAACTAACTAAAAGTAAGCAAAAGTGAAAGAACGGGCTAAAACAATTCGGAACAAGTGGAGGGTAATTTTTTAGGTCTTCATATCGGCACCTTATTTTTATACTTATGTTGAAAAATATTATAATGTTAAAAAGGCATTTCTTTAATTTCAGTTAGTTTTAATTCATTTTAGTCACTTGAACCGACTCCGATACGTTACAATCAAATTTAATGTTTTCGGTTAGTTTTGGTTAGTCGCCAAAATTCGGTTAATTTAAGTTAATTTTAGCTTACTTTAATATTTGTAATTTGCCCGATACGGTTTAGGCGTTTTTGGTGCTTTTGGTTAGTTCTTCACTCAACTTTCGGTTAGTTTCAGTTAGTTTCAATTTATTTTAGTAATTTGAACCGGATCTAATACGTTATAACAAATTTTAATGTATTTGGTTAGTTTTGGTTAGCTGCAAAAGTTCGGATAATTTGAGTTAGTCTTACTTTAATTTTTTTAATCTGTTCCGATACATTTAGTTCTTTTTGGTGCTTTTCATTACTTTTGGTTGGTTTGGGTTAGTAGTTCATCACGCATATGACATCATGTGTGGCAAATGTAGCATGCACTTTTTTGCAATTTGATGCCCCATAACAGCAAAACAGAAACATTTTCAATGTTAAAAGTACTACGGCAGACGTAGCGCGATGAGAGAAATTCTCACAAATGCAGCCAATCATTTGAGAAATGCACTCGGTTAATTGGCTATGTTAAAGAGGACGCCAAATAAGTCATCTAGAGTAGTGGAGGACAACTCCGTCCGCAAAGCCATCTTCGAAAACTGACGATTTCGCAGAAAATGTGAGAGAAATACTCGTAGCGCGAGTAATGAAGTGTTTAGACTTTTAAGAAGCTATAAATTTACTTTACTAGCTTAATTTTTCCATTTTATATTTAAATTCCCACAAGATTTCTCAGGTACTTTGAACCTTCTGCTTTATACATGTTTTAATAGATGAATCAAGTTACAAACTGTCAAATAAATTATTTCAATAGGTATTACCTTTATTTATAATGTTTGTTACATAGTTTTATTCATTTGAATCACGTATTAAAAATTACCTTAATAGCCCTTTGAAATATCGTGTATCAAATAATAACCGAGGAAATAATTTTGCATCAGCTAATACTTTTTGAATCTCCCCTCACAGACTGCTCGCTGCTGCAGGTAGGGTAAAAACTAATTTTTTTACCGTGCTGCGGCATTTGCGTTTGATCCAAACACATCAAACGATTTTTGCTAAGTGAATCTACTCGATATTATTTGTACTCTGGTAGTAGTAGCCCTGGGAGAGTAAAGGATTTTTAATTTTAGTGATTAGGTTTCTAATATGAGATGGCAACTTGTTATAACATTTCGAGCCATGTAAAGTAATATAATTCACTGCTGGACCTGAGTTATTCCGTAAAAAAGTTGTAGCAGTTCTTAATGAATTTTCGTTTTTTTTTTAGGGAAAAATTTAAACAAAAATATTGAAAATTCTGTTATAATTACCCCAACTTCCTCTACAGAAAAAGGTCAGAAGTTTATTCTTGAGGAGAGCTACGTAATACGGTTTTATGAAACTATGTGCACAAGCGCATCAGGGGCATCCAGGTTACCTTTTTATTTCCTTTAAAAAGGCAACACGTTTTGTCAACCTTAATACTTACTCGATTTATATTATTCTATTAATGAAACAGTTAATTTTTGATTTGATTATACGAAAACCAGTTATAATTTTAAAAGAGAAACAGCCACTAAAATGCATTTCAAAAGAAAGCCTTAATGTGTACATTTCAAATAATTTTTTCACCAAAACATTCACTCAAAATGCTTTAAAAATTATATTTTGCATTTCTAGTCTGTATTACCTCTATGCAGCACGTTGAAACAAACACCTGTGTTGGGGTTTGGAACCTTCGGCAACATGCACTAAAAACACAGTTTTATCCACAATACCGAAACAGAATTTTTGCACTCGACGCGCGTTTCGCTAACCATGTTAGCATCATCAGGAGTTGATTAAAACTATGTTTTAATCATCTCCTGATGATGCTAACATGGTTAGCGAAAACGCGCGTCGAGTGCAAAAATTCTGTTTCGATATTGTGTATATTTATGGAGATTTTATATATTTATATTTGCCACAATTTGTGACCTTATATATATTTGTGTATTTTTTTTTATAAATTGGCTCTGCCGTTGAAATATATACATAAATAAATAAATGTCCCATATCTAATATAAATATAAAATAGTGCCAGTATTTGAATAAATTATATTACCTCTAATACTAGTTAACTAATTAAACTAAGATATATAGGCAAAAAGATATTTACATACAAATACAAATTAAATTTAAATTCTTCACTATGGAATCCGATTTATACAACAACGGAAACGGAAATACATACCACAGACTACGTGATACTTCTCAACAAATATTAAATTATTACAAATTACTTATAGTATACGAGCTTCCATTTCCCATTATTATGATTTGCTGTACTGCTTTGTATAATATAATAATATGTGGGTTGATGATGTTACGTTTTCTTCCTTTCAGGGATGCGCCCAAGTCAGCCTAGCAGACTTCAACGTTCACGCAACGACGCAGAAGTGGTATAACATTCTTAGCCTTTTGGAAGAAGCTC
The DNA here is from genome assembly GCA_016904865.1 of Pissodes strobi. Lineage (NCBI taxonomy): Eukaryota > Metazoa > Arthropoda > Insecta > Coleoptera > Curculionidae > Pissodes > Pissodes strobi. Next base: position 44,088 of record MU187836.1, on the reverse strand, counting down.
GACCCTACACCTTGCCTCATTCGAAAGAAAATTCCGAAATATCGATAACTCGAGAAAAGCAAGATATAGTCGACATATCCTACAAACAGAATGGCAAAGAAGAGAGCTCGGACGATTCGACAATAATATCTTCTCAAACTAGTACACTTACACGAAACCAAGAAACGGTGATACCGTCCGGAATGAACCTTAATTTTGACGAGTTATATAACTGCTTGAAGACCACGGCAGAATATGACAGTGCCGATGATTCGGACGAAGAAGACGAGATTGAAGAGGAGGAGGAAGAAGAAGCTTTGGAATTCCGTCCAAACGAGAAATTAGATGTGGTGCACGAACAGGACATTGACGAGGACAAATATTTAGACAAACAAACCAACACTGAATGCGCTTTCTATCCTGAACAAGCCAAGCATATGAAGCTAGCTGCGCAAGGAAGTCTAGAAGACAGAGGAGCCATCAAAAGAAGCCAAACGTTTACACCAAGCGCGCACGTATCGAAGCACGAATATATTTGTAAGTTGAACAGAAGTGACAGTGACAGCGCGATGCCTCTTTACAGACGAGGCAGCAAGCCGTTCGAACGACACGCGGTTGAAAGAAGATCTTTAAGGTTCAGAAGACCCTCGTGCTCAATGGCGCAACTATCGACCAGCAAATCGCAGTCACATATACCGCAAACTCCCAGAACGTCGATCGACTTAGAACTGGACCTTCAAGCTCAACACACAAGGTTAGAAATGCTCAATTCGGAACTTTTAAGACTAAGGGAACTGAAGCAGAGGCTCGAAGTAGCTAAGGAGCAAGGAGACACGGAGCTGGCCAGTTTTCTTTTGGAAAATCAACAGTTCCAGAGCTTGATCGCGCAGGCCGAGAAGACCTCGAAGACGCCCGATGAAAAGAAAGTCGAGAAAATGTTAAGGAAAGTATCGAGGGAGATCTATAAGTTAAGAAAAACAAAAGCTGGCAATGGGAAACCTGATATTATTTCTTTCAAGTAAGTAAAATTAATAATTGCATGGCTTAATGACTAGGAATGTGTTCAAATGTCTTAAATCATCAGCAGATCCTGTTGTATAATAAGTTTCCTACACTTAGATTAACTAAATATAAGCAATTACAATTCATTTTACAAACGTAGCAGAATGCTCTATGGTGTACACAGCAGGGACACGTAAACAGAATTTTATAACGATGATTTTAGGGTTTAATGTGTCTGTGTTGTGTACTGCTGTGTATTATTTACTTTACTTTGGTACTACTATTTATTTATTTATTTAATTGATTGTGGCTGTTTTTCTGCAATATGGAACTTCTTCAATCTTTAACCTGTTTTTAAATCTGGACAGAAGCGACATTGCCAACGACCGCGGAATATCAATTCTCTGCTAACCCTGAGCTGGTGGAATCCATGCTGATTGACGAGATTTTTCTGACTTATAAGAACTATACCGTTTCTGAGCAGCATGATTTTTACAAAGGACGCTCAGCTGCCACTAACCTTGTTGTATATCCAAATCTTTTAGTTGCCTCAGTCGAGGCAGGATATTAGGTTGACTCCATTTGCACCGATCTATCTAAGGCATTTGACATCGTTTGTCAGCCGCTTCTGATTAGGAAACTCTCAAATATTGGAGTCGTGGGTAGCTACTTAGCATGAATCGGTTTCTACCTCTCTGAGCGTCGTCAACGTGTGGTGGTTTGTGGACGTCTTTCACGCGAGATTTGCGTATCATCTCGAGTCTCTCAGGGTTGACACATTGAAAGGGAATCCGTAACCAAACCCCGCAACTAGGACTCCGTAACTAGAATTCCACGTCTAGATTCCGCAGCTAAAACTCCGCTACTAGAACCCTAAAACGGAAATTAATCCATAACAGCAACCTAACATGAAAATAACAGAAATGCCAAAACTCGACCCTAATAATCTAATTGAAATTCTACATTCAAAACAGCTTACCCATAACTGGGGTTCACCAAAACCTACCTGGGTACTTGAAGAAATAAATGGGCTTATTGTCATAAGGGCGGTTGCTAGAAATTACTTTTTCCACAAACTAACCCTCTCTCGAGAGTGTCAAACGGCTTCCAGCCTATTTCATCTAAAAAAATTGAACACTACTCGGGAGCTACCTCTTCACCCAGGGAATTTTTTTCGGCTAATGATAAAACAAAAGCCTCACAGAATCAACAACAACCGTTTTCTTTTGTTTTCCCTCATCCTACTAGATTAATAAACAGAAAAAATCTGCAATCAAAAACTATCGACTGACATTCAACTAAAATCCTTAAATGTCAATTCGAATACTGCTATCAGAATACTAAACAGGTTCGAACTTATCGAAAAAAAGACAATAGAGATGATTAACCAACCGATATTCCTTTTTAAAATGACTTTTATAAATAGGAGAACAAGCTTGGGGATTCATACCTACAAAATTGCAACAGATGAAAGTTATATACCTGCCGAAGGTAGGCAGGATACCGGACTAGACACCAAAGTCATTCAGACCCATCAGCCTACCGACGTTTATGCTGAAAACCCGTGAAAAGTTAATCGATAGATACGTAAGAGATAGTGCTCTAAAGGCCAACCCGCTAAGCAACTGTCAATATTCATACCAAGCAGGAAAATCTATGGACTTAGCCCTCGACGATTTGAGTAGGCTGCTATCGAAATCCATAGAGGATAAAGAAATAGCACCAGCCCCTTTCTCGATATAGAAAGCGCCTTCAACCACGCGTCACCAGATTCGATCGGAAGAGTCCTTGAAGGAAGACAAGTCCCAGGAACCATCCGTCAGTGGATCGAGCCTTAAAAATAGGACAATCGTATCCACCTATGGCGAGGCAATTACTTAAAACAGCAGTCGGGAGATGATGTCCGCAAGGAGGAGTATTATTCCCACTACTCGGTGTCATCTAACACACTCGTGACAGGACGAACACTGGCTGTCCATCCCACTTTGATTTATATCAGTTATTTGTCTTATTTGTGGATATACTTGATCACAAAGCAACCTAAAATACTTCTCGCCATCCAAATTACCTTCAATTACAAAAGGCCCAATAATATGATGGTTTCAAATTCCAGCCCACATATGTACTTTTTTAGGATATTGTGTGCGCGTACTGATAACATGCCTTGGGTTCACGCTATCCCAAACTCTATTGTTTTGCTTGTTTGGGTTAGTATGTTAGAAAAAGCTGGATTCATCGGTAAAACAAATACTTCTTATAAAATGGCTGTCTTCATTAGTCTTTTGAAACATTGTATCGCGGAAACTGTTCCGGTTTTCGTAATCGAATTATTTTATTTCTTGATGAGTATGTAGTTTAAAATGGCATTTGTGAAGAACTTGTAGCACATCAGTTTGTGAGTATTCAACACTATTGCTTACACATGAATCCGCATGGAAGGCACCGAGAATTATCTCTTCAGCTCTCACTGCTCTTGCTTGTTGAGCTGGCGGCCGAACTTCATCAGGCGTTTCTCCCATTAAACTCTTGCAGAATACGCTGTATTTTCGATTTGCTAACTATTTCGTCATAATTTCCCCTCAATGTATCCCTTACTTGGCGTATGCTAGTAAACTTACCATCAATCGGGAGGTTCGCAAGATCATTAACAGAAATAAAACTGGACCCAAAACCGAACCGTGAGAGACTCCCCATTCTACTGATCGATATGATGAACATTTTGACCCACAACAGACGCGTTGTCGACGACCACTTAGAAATGATGTGAACTAAGATAAGGCAACACCTTGGAAGCCATAGCAGTGAAGATTTCTTGTTATGATATCATGACTGTCACAGTCGAAAGGCTTTGAAAGATCACAAAAGGCTATGGCTGACTGTCTACCCTCATTGATATGGAGGTACAACTCTCGTATAAAATTATAAATAGCATTGTTGTACTCTTTCCCTCCTGAAAATCAAACTGAGTTCTGCATGAAGGATAACATATGGACCTTCACAAGTTTTTGATTTTTGACAAAGTTGATAATAGAGAGATGGGCCTAAAATTGGATGGATCATACAGACTACCTCTTTTATGGATAGGGACAACTTTTGCTGCTTTAAGACATGGGGGAAAAAATCCCTGTTTTCCATGAGTTATTAATTGCATGGAACAATGCTAATTAATGCAACATTGGTCATATTTAAGAAAAACTTTGCAGAAAAGCATTATTCTCCTGAGCTATTTTTGTTTTTCATGGAAATTAATATCTTTTTAAGCTCGCAATGTTGGTTGGTGCAATAAAAAAAGAATTTTGTACACTAACCTGGGATAAGTAGTGAAGGGGATCCGCTATTTAATGTATTTTTTGTTGAAGACTACTAGCAATCCCGCAATAAAATTGATTTAAATTGTCTGGGATTGGCCATGACCGATGATTATTGTTACGGCGAATTTCATTTACAATGGCCCAGCATTCCCTGGTTGCATTGTCCGACATCTCCATACGATTTGAATAATAAGTTTTTTGGGACTCTCTAATCAGATGATGATATATGGAACGATATTCATTGAAGTATTCATGAAATATTCGGGAGTCTGTGAATTTTCTGATCCTAAGTAGTGAACCAAGTTGCTTTTCGGTGTTTTTTGCTTTTAATTTTCGTAAGAGGAAATGCAAAATGCTCTGAACCGGACTACAAGATGGGTAGATCAGGAGGGTTTAAATATTAGTCCCCACAAATCTAACATCCTAGCTTTCATTCAAAGACACAAGGTGGGGAATCTAGGACCACTCAGCCTGAGAGGACAAAACATACAGATCTCGAACGAGGTTAAGTATCTAGGGGTAACATTGGACTCGAGACTTACCTGGAAAACATCACCAAAAAAGCGGTGGCATCACTCATGATTACCAGACGCTTACACGGGAAACAATGGGGATTAAGACCAGACATGATGTATTGGACATACAAAATGGTGATAAAACATCTGGTGTGGTGGCCCAAGACACAGCAGATAAGCGCGATTTCACAACTTGGCAAGGTACAAAGACTTGCATGTCTAGGAATGATGGGGGCAATGCGGACCACTCCAACTGCGGCCATGGAGACCCTCCTGGACCTCCCGTCTCTACACTTTGTGATAAGGGGGGAGGCTAGGCTGGGGGTACATAGACTGCAGCAAACAATCACCGTTACTAGAAGGATGGGACACATGGCAATCGCTGATCTTGTGGGGGGAGATGTTTTAAGCATGAAAACGGACCATATGCAAAAGCGATACTGTTTTAATAGATCATTCGAGGTGAACTTTCCAAGTAGAACCGAATGGGAAAATGGACCAACAGCTATCAGAAGGCAGGACCAAACCTGGTTTACAGACGGGCCAAAAACTGCAGCTGGTACTGGATCATGAGTCTATTCTCCTAGCCAAAGTCAGAGCAAATACTATGCACTGGGTATGTGTGCTTCTGTTTTCCAAGCATAGGTATACGCAATACTTCAGTGCGCCATAGAGAATAATAGGAAGGCCACAAACAATCGGCTGATCCTAATATTGTCGGACAGTCAAGCGGCACTGAGTCAAGAAGTGTCATCAAGACTGGTGTGGGAAAGTCTTGAAGAACTACAAACCCTGGCAGACCGGAATACGGTAAGACTAATCTGGGCGCCAGGACACAGAGGGATCGAAGGCAATGAAAAAGCTGATGAATTCGCCAGAAGAGAACAGAAACAAAACTAATCGGCCCGGAGCCACATCAAAGACTGGGTCCGAAAAGAACATCAACGTTACTGGACAGAAATCCCCAGGCAAAACCATGAAAAGGAATTTATTGGCCTACCATGTAAAAAAAGGACCGAAAAACTGCTATTCATGAGCAGAGATCGGTTGCGAATCACAACTGGTCTTTTAATCGGCCATGCACCTCTAAAGGTACACCTGAACAGGATGGGCCTGTATAACGGAGACCTTAACTGCAGACTATGCAACAAGGAACCGGAAACAGCCAGACACATCCTCATCAACTGCGAGGCACTGGACCGCAGGAGACTTAGCATCTTTGGGCAACCAAATATAGACCCAGAGATACTAATCAAATACTCAGTAAAAGACCTGTACGGCCTCGTACAGGACACAAAAATACTGGAGTGGCTATCATAAAACCACACAGGCTCAGCACAATAAGCCTGTACAGGCTGGAGTGCTATATGGGGGCGCATGTCGGACAGGCATAGGAAAAAAAGGAGGAAATGCATTATTAAAGAGATGTAGCATCTTTTCATGAAAGTTTGATAAAAGTTGAGGTGAGACGAGGACCGATTCACAACTAAAAGAAGCACACAGTGTGTGAAACTTACTAGAATTCCCGTGACTGAAAACTCTGCCACTCCTCAGTTCCTCTTTTTTATCACCTCCAAAATTAAGGATGCCAAAAAATGTGGATTCATCGTCAGATAAGGCAGAATTTACAACAGAACAACAAATCTCATGATTATTGAGGTTTGAACAAATGTCATCAATAGTTGTAGAATTGTAGATTCTTGTGATGCCTGTTGGAGATTGTACATACATTTGCAAATTATGAGATTGTAGTAAATTGCATAGGCGCATTGTAGAAGGTGAACTTCCTTCAGTATAATTATTATTGAAATCTCCACTCAAAATTATGTTTGAAGAGATTGATATTTGCGATAAGATATCTACAGCAGCCAAGAACAAATCATTGTGCTAGAAGATGGGGAATGATAAACGCATATAACATACATGTTTCCGGTTTTTGAAAAAACTATGGAAAATTCGAAAACAAATTTTACAAGGTGGTCATTAAATTCAGGTACTGCCTGACTGTCAAGAAATACTCATTCAAAAGTATCATACATCCGCCATGAACAGATTGTGTCCTACAATATTTTGATAGAGCTACATAACCAGGTAAATGAATCACTTCATCCTGTCTTAACCAACGTTCAGTCTGTCGGATCATATTTGGATAGTGAATGCCATCCAGAGAAATAGATAATTCACTGGTTTTGTTACTTATTGGCTAAACATTAAGCAAAACTAAAGACAACACATGATTGCTATCAGCTAAGGGTATACAGTTTGAATATTCTTCTGGCCTAAAAAGATTCGTCATGCCTTGAGGTCAAGTGCTCACCAGGACCATCAGTGTGATCCTCCAAAGGATCCCTCGATCCTTCAGCTGATGCATCTTTATTCAATGAAGTCTGAGGTATAAAAAAATTAACTATGTATTCTGCTATATACTTCTTCTATCTGTAATTGGGTTAGTTTGTACGCAGGCATCTCTCCATTATGCCATTTTATGAGGCGATCATTTTGCTCAGTGCAGGTTGATCGTAAAGAAGGGAAGGACCCAATAAAATCAAGTTAGTGTGGTCAAACTTGGCAATTTTTCCACACAGTAGTTTTCCCTTGTCAGAATCATGTGCATCAGCAAAAATGGATATGAAATCCTCCTTACTAAAATCATGACTGTAACCGAGACTGACTTGACGTGCATCTAAGCCTACATTTCTCATGGTTTGGCAGTTAAGATCATATTTCCAATTGGTCATTACTTTGAGCAGGGACCCTCGGATTCTGCATTTTGTTCGTTTTTTATTTTGTGACTATTGTATTGTTGCGCAATTGTTCTCTTTACTGTTTATACCATTTGCACTGCTTTGTTTTATTTGATGTATTTTTTATTGTACCATCTGGAACTTTTATATTGTTCCGTAGTGTATTGTTTGTTTAAGTCAATAAATAAATAAGTATTTCTCAAATATATTTTTCATTAAGATCAGGAACAATTATTTTGCAACAGTTGTTTTATTTTACAATTCGAAAATGATGACCAACTAAATAACAAATTTTCTTTCAGAGAAAAAATGGCGTTCTTCACTAGGACACAACTGACAGTACCTTTTTTACCTGATGAAGAAACACCCTCAAATGACAATAAGTCAACAAATAGCAGCGAAGAATCGCGGAATCTGTCGAATAATGAGAGCAGTAGAGAGAAGGATAGCGATAGTGTAGGTGACAAGGAGAAAATTTCGCCATATAAATACGTTGTAGATAGGACACTGGGAGTTGAGGTTTGAACGATTTTTAGGGATGTATGTATGTTTTTATACCTCTTACGAGATATTTTAATATTTATTTTTCTAACTCTATTTTTCTGCTCGGAGGAGAGGGTCGTTTCAATGGAAATAGCCTATTATAATTATTGCAAGCAATGGGTTAAGCAATATAATTTGGTTTTGTTATACAATGGACCCAAATGATTGGTTAAATCATTGCTGTAATTTTTTAAAGGATTTTCTAATGCTGAGCAACTCCTCCAAATTATCTTAGTTGTATTTTCTTACCTTGCCGTTATTAAAAAAAATGTAAGTAACTGATAAGACTGCCAACCCATAAAATATCCAAAAGAGAGTCGAAACAAACTGATGACGCTCTTATAATCATGAATCAAATTCGGTCTATATTAAGTCTAGCATTACTTAACCATTTGTAGCATCGCGACATTCGAGTTATAATTGAATTGCACCAAAGATATTGGACCTCTTCACTTGTTGATTAGTGTGAAAGTTGAAAATACAACTAAGAAGACGTATTCTTGATTTATTTCAATAGCTTTATGATAAAGTGGAGTGATAACTCGCAATATTAGTCTGGGTGTTATATTTTTCTATTAGTTTTGACATATTCCTTTCATGTGCCCCAACGGACATCACTGTAAGGAATATTTCAAGATGCCATAAATCTAGGAATTTAAATATATATATTTGGAATCGCCTTAAATTCCTAAATTGTGATCAAACTGGTTTTAGATTTTCGGGAAGTTAAAGGTAAGACTTTTATGTAATAAATAATTTGAATGTGATGTAGTGCCTTCAGATCTGATTCAAGTCTTCAATTATTGTTAATACTCGAAAGTTTATATTAGAATTACAATCTCGCACTTTTTACCATCTTCAACACACGTATTAGAGTTTGTATATACGTTATAAACGTGCCTTTGTTAAAATTAAAATTACGTAAAATGTTCTTATAAATACAATGTACAGGGTGTCCCAAATTCGAGCCACATCATTGGGATTTCGGAAACTAGAAGAGATACGAGGTCGGTTAAATGGAGACAAAGTTGCGCAATTTGATGCTGATCAAAATGACACCTTAAAAGTTTAAAAATTCCGAGTACTTCCGAAGATTTTTGGAATAAACCGAATATTCCCGATTTCATTTTTATTTTTTTTATGACTATTTGAACAGATATATCAATATAAATTGAACATTCTCCTTGCTACTTTTTCTGTTCTACAAGATGGTGTTATACTCATACACATATAGATCTACCAGTGTCAAAATCCCCAGCTCCTTGAATCCTCCCCCACATGACTACCTCTGGTTAAGACCCAAAAGGACCACAATCTAAGTGTTGGTCTACCTCTATTCCGAGAAATGTCCTATGAAATTTCAGAACTTCCCTGCTTTGTTCTGAAGCATATGTAGTGTGTTTTCTCCTTAATTAACAAGAGCCTATTCGTAATGAACCATTCCTGAGCAACCTTCATGCGTTCACTCGAGATATTAAGAAGACCATTCAAGGATGACGCTAGAATCAAAATATTGCTGTCATCCGCAAAGTTTCCTCAGGAGCCAGATTATTTACGTAGAAAACAAAAAGCAAGGTACCCATTACACTCCCCTAAGGATTGACGTGCCCCATCTCTTTCTCCATCATGATCCTCTGTCTTCGGAGCAGCAGATATGAACTCACCCAGTTCAATGCTGGCTCCCTAATACCACACAGCTCCAACTTGCTCGGCACTATAGAGTGTTCCAGCGTGTCAAAGGCTTTTGAAAGGTCCTGAAACACACCCATCGCCAAGTTTCTGGCCCCTTGTTCCTCTCATAGCAGTCTTCACAGATTTTCCTTTCAAGTAGCCATGCTGTGAGTCAACCAAAAGTTTTTCAGAATAGAAAAAGCTCAGTAATCTGGAGCTCAAAAATTTTGGAAAAAGTTAAAACTAATACGGTGGTAATTTTCTAGCGGGATCACCTTTTTTATGTAGTGATTTGATGAGAGACAGCTTTAATTTTTCTGGGAATATTCCGTGTTTAAAAGAATTATTTAAGATGTGACAAAGTGGAACAGCAAGTTCTCTTTTATTTCTTGGCTAATCTGCCAGACACACTTGGACTTATATTCACTAATATCTATTCGGTTACCATACTGAGCCCTACGAGTCTCTGCAGGTAGGTAAGATACTCATAAATGATTCCCACTGCATATCCACTTTAGAGTCGGGCAACAAAAAATTTTCTCCCAGTCTTGTTCGGACAAGAGTTCTCGAAACCTTTGTTGGTTCTGTGCATTAAAAGGCCTACCCTTCTTACATTTTTAGAATTTTTACTAGATTGGATGTCATTTTGCCCTGTGTGCTCAGATAAATGGGTGTTTAGCATCTCTGAACTCAAAAACTCGTAGTTAGTAAAGATATTGTCAATGCAGCTGTTTTCTGTCGTGCCAAAATAGTTGGGTAAAAGCTAAATGAGTTCAACAAAGATACAAAAATCAGCAGAACCTCTACTACTGTCCCCAATGTCAATATTAAAATCACCAGCGATAAAAACAGGTACCAAAACAGAGTTTTATCCACAATACCGAAACAGAATATTTGCACTCGCTAACCATGTTAGCATCATCAGGAGATGATTAAAACTGGTACATTTTCATTAAAAACTCTTATTAAAATAAGTTCTAACTGTACTGCTGTGATGGTGTACAATATACTCATAAAATTATAGCCTTGAAGTTATTTACTCTTACCTCCATCGCAGCACATTCAAGCACTAAGTCTTCCAATGTATTTAAAATGTCATTACGAACTCTCCACTCTACATCTATTTTTTTTTTATAAAGACTGCTACACCTCCACGTGTACCAGCTTTTCTACAGTGAGGTGATGCTAGTTCATACGCCAATATATTATAGTTTTTAGCTGCGATTCGGTCTTCCATGGATCACTCATGCAAAATTGTATACAATCCTCGTGCGTGTTTACTAGATCTTGCACAGCATCAACATAATTTCCAATTGATGGTACGTTATGTAGTAGTATGTTCTTTACCCTGTCCGTGGGGGCACTGGTACAAGTTTAAAAATTCGTTTTGGTATGCCAATATTGAACGAACTCACAGTTCTCTGTTTTTCTGTTTTCATCTTTTCGCATATGTGATTTGGCTTTGCGTTATTTGAGAGGTAATTTTCTATGTCACTGGCTTGCAGTCAAGAGTATTATGTGGCAACTCTTGGCACAATTTTTAGTGTGGTAACTTCGCACTTCTATTTCCTTTGATAGGAACAATTCTGAGGTTTTTACGAAAGCCTCTGCGTTTTGTTCTTCCCAGTTTCCCTCAGTGTGTTTATTGTTTCTAAAACTATCGTTTCTATCGTCATTCTCATCATTAACTTGGTTTTGAATAGGTTCTATTAAAATAGTTCAGCTTTGTTAATTTTGTTATTGTTTTGATTATTTCCTAGGTTATGTTGCTCATTTGTCGGTGGTGTGTTTGAACTACTGTCATCAACGCTGGATTGGTGACTAACTTCACTTTGTTCTTGATTATTGAATTTTTTGACGTTTTCTTTTTGCGGGATTTTTCTTTACTTTGTTTGGTTTTTCTGTTTTCCCTAGTTCATCCTCTAGGATAACGATCCTCTCCCTAGTAGAATTGCGTTCTTTTGTAGAACCCTGTACTTATCCTTAAGTTCTTCCACCAAAGCTCTTAATAGACTTTTTGTTGCATCAGAGGTTAGGTTTTCACTGGTTTTTGACTCGTAGCACAAAAGTCGAGTTTCGTCGATCAGTTGAACTTTTTCTGCAAAATCTTTTCCTGCACGTGATTTGTGAAAGATTTTACCACAGTTTATGCACACCATATACGAACTTTCACGTTTTTTATGTCACTCAAAATACGTTTTTACTTCTACAACATCGACAGGCGTGTACTCATTTGCCGACATCTTGAACACTCGACGATACTCCGACAGTATCATTTAATTCCTTCGCATATTTCCCTTTTCGAATGGCTCTCCGCTCGCTACGGGGGCTCAAGAAAAGGAAACTAACCAGGTGCTAACCAATCTAACCCAAGACATACCCAAAAACAAGGAAAAAACAGTTTAGAAATATAACCTTAAAAAAAGACTCCCGATTCGTCTTCGGTCGAGTGTGCACGTGTCGGGTATCGGCCATTTTGTTCCAGCTTCATATACATATATGGTAGTTTGGGGGCACATGGGGCTTTCAGGGACTGTGTAGATTCCCCGAATAAGATTCGGACGTCCAGCCGGGGGTTAGAGCCCCGT
>MU187836.1:0-11735 GCA_016904865.1 Pissodes strobi | reverse complement strand
AAACAGTGAGAGAGATTAAAAATAGGTGGGTAATTTATTTTGCCTTCTAAGGCCAAATTATTATTTTGTTTTATTTTAGGAATAAGAACATTTTAGTCGAATGTCTTGTGCCTGATTTTAGAGGTGATTTAGATCAAGTCAGAAATATAGTCAACAGTGGCTTAGATGTATATGCCCATAATATTGAGACTGTAGAAAAACTGACACCGTTTGTAAGGGACAGAAGAGCTAAATATAGGTATAAGCTTATGAGTTATAGCAATAATGTGTAATGTGCAAGGTTTTCTTTGTGAATATATAAACAAAGGTTATTCCTGTGGAACTTCACCCAGCAAATAACACATTTTCCAGATAGGGAATTGAAGTTCCTGCAAATGTGCATCAATCAAATTACAGCAATAATAAGCTTTTGAAAAATAGTTGTTCTTCATTCAGCTGGACCATTTTTCCTTTTTTATTTTAGTGACGTTTTTTAGTGGGTTGTTACTATTTTAAATGATATAAAAATCAAAATCTAAGCAAAAGAATGAATACAATATGCTGACACAGTAATACAAAGGAAATATATATCAGGCCTCTTAATACATTACTATGATTAAGATTAATAGAACATTTCTACTTTAGACAATCGTTGTTTACTCTTGAAAATGTCAAGAATATGAATTCGGACCTAATAACAAAGTCCTCGATAATGTTAGGGCTTGGTGAAACGGACGAAGAAGTGGAGACTACATTGAAAGAATTAAGACAGGCTGGTGTGGACTGCGTTACTCTTGGACAATATATGCAACCTACAAAAAGACATTTAAAGGTATATTATTTGTGCTCAGTCATTGTTGTGTATCATCAGGAAATGTCATTAATTTTAATCATGGATTAAAGTGCATTATACCAAATGTTTCAAAGCCCAACTTGGGCAACACTAGTGTTTATTGTAGTTACTTTTTTATTTTAGGTAGTTGAATATGTCACACCAGCAAAATATAAACATTGGGAAACAGTCGGACAAGAAATGGGTTTTCTGTACGTAGCCAGCGGACCTTTGGTCAGAAGTTCTTATAAGGCCGGAGAGTTTTTCATAGCCAGCATTTTAAAAAATAGAAAGACCAATACTGCCGTTTAACGAAAATATATTCTAGATCTTGTAATATTTATGATATTGTTTAGTGCGACTTGTTATCAGAGTAATATATATTTCAAATGTTAAAATGAGCATCTGGTATAAGTTTAATAATGTTTATTTAATGTGTCCATTTATTTGGTGGTGCAGGTTCTTGCATTTGCAAACCGAGTAGATCTACTTGCAATGTGCATGATATGTGTTTTAGTGTAGCTTGCTCAATCCTGGGGACGAGGACAATGCCCTAGTTCTGAAGATCGTGTATTTTTTACTACTTGTTCAATATTGCCCTTTTCCCAGAGTGTCATTATTTTGTTGGGAGTCTCAAAATTCAAGATTTACATGTATATTTCTACATAAAAAACGAATTTACTCAAAATTTAAGAAGAATGGTACAATACCGGCTTAAGGAAAGCAACAAGCCCATCGTTGAATAGGAACGAACAACCACCTCTTATGGGTTTCATAGACCCCTTCCCAGTAGCAATAGTGAAAAAATGGGAAGGGGGGGGGGCTCCTATAAAGGCAGACCAAGCATGGTATACCAACAACTCTAGGACCAGTAAAGGGGTGGGAGCTGGGGTCCACGGACCAATGTCAAATATTTCCATAAACATGGGCAGTCAAGCCAGTGTTCCAAGCAGCGGTCGCGGTAACTCAACACTGCGCCATGGAGATAGGTAAATTAAACATTAGAAAAAGGAGAATAGTCATATACTCCTTAAAAGCAGTTAGTGCACAGTAGGTCAGATCTAGACTAGTTAAAGACTGCATAAGTGCCCTTGAAGAGGTCGGTCGTAACAATAAGCTCACCATTGCGTGGGTTCCGGGACATGAAGGTCATCAAGGCAACGAAGAAGGCATATATATAATTATTATATATATGGAAGAAGGCGACAAACTTGCAAAGTAAGGTTACGTTGGGACCTGAGCCTTACTGAGGGATAGCAGGAAGTCTTCAAAACAGCAGTTAAAAACTGGATAGATAAACAATCTCTAAACCGGGGCAACTACAGGCCAAACAGTTCATAAAACACGGCTCCCGAAAATTCACGGCAGATTTACTTAAGAGGAGTCGCAAGACGATAAGAATATTAGTGGGTCAGCTGACGGGGCACTGTAGAATGAACAGACACATGGAAATGATCGACCTGGTAGATAATTAGCCGTTGCAAGTTTTGTCAGGAGGAGGAGAAGGAAACTCCAAAACATGTGTGGTGCTAGTATGAGGGTCTCTGCAGGCTGAGAGACCGAACCCAGACCTGCAAGGTACATAGAGGAGCCAGTACTCCATTTGTGGAGTCTGATTAGGAAGACCAGACTGGATGAGGTCCTCTAAGCATGGTTTGGGGTGCTACAATAAACCTGCATAGGTTGCAGTGACAGAGGCGGGCACCACCGCCAACTCCCTTCAATTCTATACAACAGTCTAGAGACCCGACCAAATTTTCGTTACCAAAGGCCACCTATACTACATAGGTGACCTTGCGTGGAATGTATTCACAAAGACTTCCGAATTTTGATTTATACAAGGAATTCATTAATTTGGTTTAACACCACCACTCAGTATAGAGATGATTCTTGCAGAAATGAATCCAGTAAGCTTAACATTATTAATGAAATTCTTAAATCATACCAAAATCAAATTATTAAATTAAACTTTCTTTGCAGATTTAATACCGTTTCATGTTATCCTCCCACTACCACTGTGTTTGTGAATGTTTATATGTTTACTAATGTCAACCCGTATCGAGCTAGCCTCTACAAATACATTTAACTACCAAAACTAGTAGTAAGGGTGGGGGGGCCGAAGCCCGGTAAGTAGGCCTATAAATCCCTTTTCACCATCTCCGATCCGCCCTCCCCTACCTGGCTACTTCCAACACCCGGCCCGTACTGAAACGGCCCGTCACCTTGATAAAGGTGAGGACGTCCTCCCAGTCCAGATCGTTTAGATCTTCCCGAGCAAGTGTTGGTGCTCCCAGTATCTTCCTCCTTAGGCGACTCCACCTATCACAAATTCCTATATAGTGGTAGAGGACTCCTCCCCTGTTCCGCAGTTCGGGCAGAGTGGGCTGTCCCTCACGCCGATAAGGTGCAGATGTCTGTTTAGGCTTCCATGCCCAGTCAGAATGCCTACCAAGTTCCTGATGTCCTCTCGGCTCTTTTTTAGCAGTCGCCTTGCTCTGGATCCGGCAGGATTTAGAATCATTTCCTTGGCTTGTCTGCATCCTTCTTTTCCTCTCCAATTGTGCTTTGTCTTGTTCCAGGCCCAGTTATTTAGTTCCTGAGAGATGGTGGCTCATTGAGCCTTGTCTTGCCAATTCATCGGCCCGTTCGTTGCCCTCGATGCCACTGTGCCCTGGAACCCATCTGAGTTTTACTTCCTTGCACACAGCCAATCTGTCTAGGGCGTCTCTACATTCCTGAACTAGCTTACAGCTTGCCTTGGGTCTTTGGATCGCCCTGAGAGCTACCAAAAGTAATAGTAATATATTAACATGGCCATTAACCATTAACAAGAAAGAAGAACGTAGGAACCTTCAGGAGCACAGGCTCGAATTACTGGAGATTCCCGGAGACGCACTGGCAAATTGCCTCGAAGCAGCGCCAACCCTCTTCAAATCAAGGGGGATTCTTTGTGAATGTATTCGCGGAAACACATGCAAGCTGCTGTATATCCACTATAATACGTTAAATATATCCTGGTTTTTAGTTAAATAAAGCAAAATATTTCGTAAAAAGAGCATCCAAAATACGGGCACGTATTACAATAAGTAATATCACTTTTCGCATGGCCCTCCGCCCGCTACGGGGGCTCAAGAAAAGGAAACTAACCCAAGACATACCCAAAATCAAGAAGAAACTGTTTAGAAACTTAATCTTAAAAAAAATAAAAGAAAAGCAACCTCGGTTTGAACCCGAGCCGCTGAGTTAAGACCTAACCATCTAGACCTCTCGACCACCACGGCTCATGCTGCAAATCGATTGCATCGCGAAGACATAGCGCGAATGCAATCGCTCGAGTCAACGCCACGTACACTAGATGGCGATAGAGTCGGTAACGAAAACTACATCGGGTCTAGAGACGCTTTTCAATTCTATTCTTTCTGGCCAAAATTCTGGACTAAGAATACAAAATTCGCGTAGTTTTTTAATTTATCAAAATAAACAAGTCTAATGTAAAAAAATTAAAACAACAATATGATGATTTAGGCCTAAACGCAATTGTAAATAATTTAAATTATCGTATATAAGTAGCAAAATTCCAGTTCGCCAGAACAAGCAAATGGTTTTGGTCAGAAAGATTTTATAAACTACGAAAATCGTTCATATTATACATCTTCAAGTGTCATATCAGGTCCCCCTGACGTTGGCAATTACTTGGGCAAGTTTTTCTCGATTCTGCCCCAATCGGAATAGTTCCTCTGCGCTGCGTATACCGGTTCATTCACGGATGTTCCTCAAAAAAAGCGAAATCGAAATCAATGGTTAAATTCTACACTCGTACCTAAATTGACTCAGAAAGGTCAAATAAATTGAACTGCTAAATTACCGAAAATCTACCTTACACTTCGTCGGAAGTAAAATAAAAACGATTAATTGGGCTGGTAGCAAGGCCCCCAGAATGAACCATAACAACTATTTCATTCAAATATTGAAGCCCAAGCTTCAATTAATCTCTTAATCAATTTGACGTCACACCGAATAATCAAGCCTATTAAATCAAGTCCGATATGAATGAAAACGGTTAATTTAATTATCATTAAATAATAAACTACGCCACCCGAATAGTAAAAAAACTATCCATCCATATTAATCTCTAATTAGGATGATGTCACGCCAATTAATTAGGCGATTACATCGAATCCGATAGGAACGAAAAGCTAAATAATACAAAAATACAATCAAACAAGACCCGCAAAACATCGGCACTTTATAAGGAAAACTTACCTCTTAAACTGAGGGCGAAACTACACGGCACAAAAAAAAAAAACGCCAAGTACTACAATGGCTGCCTATGCCAGAAAAAAGCCAATTTCAAAAATCCTCGCTTGGCGCGATTTTCTCGTATTTACAGCACTGAACTTAATCGAAAACAAATCGCAATGGCTAATACGGGAATCACTACGTTGTTAGCAGACAAAATCTACCGTAAAACAATTTTAAAAATCGACTGAACAACCGAAAGGCTTCTCTGGAAAAAGGAACGTACTGAACAAGGCGTCCCTTTCACGCCTCGACAGATCAAGTCCACACGCAGGAAATTTCATTGCGACGCTTCTCAACGCTCCCATAAAACGGACCCCTTAGGTCACGCAGGACAGATATAAAATCGAACCCAATATCGGAATTAGATTTCGTACTACGAACGGAAACATGAATGGTACCGGGGCGCTCTAAAAAATTCACTTCTAGTTGGCGACCGAAACGGGATGTCACAATCTATATGCTATATGGTTATAGAATAGAAATAAAACGAGAATTTTATATATATGACTTAATATATTAAATAGGACGAAAACTAATCTATTGATATTAACCTTAACGTCTAGAAGTATACACTAAAATTCAATTAAATTAAATAATATAAAAGAAAAATATACAGCTAAGTGATAATAAATAGAGCAATGGACAAAAAAATATATTTGGGAATGAACACATTAAGTATGTATTGTTTAAAAGATATCTGAAGTTACATTACCAATACGTGTATGGTAGGCGATACATTTTCTAAAAATAAAATAATTCTACAAAACCTGAGCTATTTTTTATAAAATTAGGTCATATTTTAATAATGGCTACTTTCAAATCAGTTCAAACACAATATTCAGTAATATAACTTCAAGAGATACTGTGCACCTTGAACGAATTAAATGAAATAATAAATACACAAAATCGAGTGCGCCTTGGCGCCAATTTTATTTTAATGGAACCAATTTTGGGGCAAATACCCCAACTTTTCCAGCATTCTTGCCTTGCGAGGATGTATTATTTGTAAGAAAACTACTCGTAAGTCTACACTACTTCACATATTTACAATAATTGCAAATTTACAGCGAAATTATAACTATTATTTTTCAACGTTGAATTTAATATACAAAATGTGTGCCCAGCCAATAACTCTTCTTGTCATTTTGCTAACGTTGAATATTATCTACAGGCTGCTCCAGTTATGATCTTTCAGTATATTTGGGGAAAATTGGACTTTACCTATGACATCTACTGACCTTCAGTCTTTAGGAATATCCATCTTAAAAGGGGCACCTTGCATGTAGAATAACTAATTTTAAATCGGGAATGAGTATTTGCGATTTTATTAAACAGAGAAAACATTTCACCTGATTCCAGTCTAGATTAATGTCACTCATGGATGGATCCACAAAACAACTACCGTTTCCCTTTTAATGCACATGTAAAAAAATTATTGTAACTCTATTACAATAACAAAATTATTACATATATGCATACAGTCTGGTTTAAAATCATAGTTTATAGAAGGGGAAGGAACCTTTGTTGCCAAATGTTATGAATTTCAAGCAATGTTTATGATCCTAATAGTTTTCCAATCGCGCTTTGGATAAAATCAGAACTGCACATTTCAAACACGTTATAAAAAGTCAAATGATGCCCACTAAACGATGAAAATAATGATACATCGGGTGTCTTAAGAAGATACAGTAGTTGCGGAACAGAATTTATTCTTTTAAATGGCTCAAAAAGCAAGTGGCGTAACATGATGTATTTTCAAACGGAATAAGGTAAAAAGCCAGCTTTTGACACGCTCCCCCTGCTAAAAGATAAAGGAAAAAACCAGGTAAATTTACACATGTGAGTTTAACCCCCCATGAATGCAAATCAATGTCGGTACATCAATGTTGAAACGTGACACGGCAAGTGCTAATAATCATATACTTGATGTTACAAATAAACTGAAATTTTTAACGAAATAAGCTTGAAAAGAAAAAATATTAAAACTAACAATACTATGAGGGAAAATTCAGAGAAATTCTACTAAAAATTCAATACCTTTACAGGAATATATAAAATCCGCTCCGAAAATCTCCCAAATAATACTGTTCAATTTAAATGAAAATAAGTAAAATAATATGCGTGACCGCTAAACGAAGAAATAATTTCGTTCTCTGTAAATTTGGATTAAACCATTATTAAATTACATTAATTTGACTAATATGATACGCAATTATCCACCAACAAATCGGTATTTAAACCCAATGGTCACTACAATAAATTAAGATTATTGAAATTGTAAGTTACTCGAAAGTGTAATATAAAAATGCTAAATTCTTGCTTTAGCAAAATATAATTAAGTGAATCAGAAACAATTATTAATTATCTATTTGAAAAGTGAAAAGATTAGTGAAATATATGCACGATGAATAGAATAGATCAGAAAATTAGTAGCATTTACCGAGTCAAATGTTTCCCACAAAGATAAACGACTTTGCTTTCAAAATTTCAAGACGTTCATCGAATTCTGATTTTCGATGTTCTCATTGGGTAATTTAAATCATGTGACAACCGCTATAGGACACGCTGCGACAAACTAAGGAAATACTCAACATATACTAAATATAGTAATCCGTATTAAATTAAATGCTTAAATTGCAGGTATTAAATAGCGTACTACACTCTTCACTTACCAACTACATGAGATAAGCCCGTTTCCGAATACATGTCACACTCTTAATATAGAAATCTACAACGACATGAATCCGCAAATAAACATGCTTAAATAATTTGTTGTGCGAAATATACCCATTTACGGATAAATGTCACTGGCGATTAATATACCAAAAATCGAAAATCATTGATAATTAAACAGAATTTTAACGGAACGGAATTAACTTATATTTAATAACTTATATTCCGTTACATTATTGACAAATTTAGAATCATTACCGATAACTTTTCTTTGAATGATTCGGCAACGTCTGCCCTATACTATACCCCAGTTCTATGTCCTTAATCAAATTGTTAAGATTATTTTAATAGATTGTTTTCATTTCATAAAATTTTATATTTTGAAGCATGTACATCACTAAAATCAGCCTAATAATTAACCTATTTCATCGCATTGAAAAATAAACAATTAGGTTATATCATTCAAAACAGTGCCGATGACTGGACTGTAAAATAGAAGTAAATCTGGTAATTGACACTGCTTCTCAATTACTGGAGTGTCAACTATTGGACTGTTACAAAAATTTTATGTCAATCACTGATACAAAATTAGACCTAATCCTTCCTAATGGTGTGCGTAGGTAAGATATTTAGTTCATTTAAATGGAATGATTATTAGAAATTGAAATATTGGCTCTAATAGTGTCAATAACTGGCAGTTTACCTTATTATGTATATAACAAATTCTTTATTCCAATGAACATTCTAGGCGCAATTTTACATAACCCTATGCTTAAATCCAATAACTTTTGAAATACATTTCTGCACACAGAAACGATGGGGAAATGTTTATACAAATTCGATTCATCAGTGATGAATACCACTCAAATCAAATGATGTAAAAACGGTGTGTGTGTGTACAGAAATAAATCATACTTTCAACGGTCTGTCCTATGTCTTGCCTTGTCCAGCGATTCTGAACCTTATTCATGCAATTGTCATCACTTTTTTAATATAAATACGTTAACGAACCTTCAGTTCGGCAGACTCATCTCCAGTTCCCAGGTTAGTCACTTGACGACTGCCTACGGGCTCTATCCGCTCTTAAAGTTAGCCATACAGCTACTTTAGGTTCTACTCCATTATTCGTTACCTAACTTGGCACCGGTTAGTCATTTGACGACTGCTAGGACCAGGGGTTTCACCACCACCATAGTAAAGTCAAGACAAGAAGTTTGTCAGAGTTCTGGGGGTGAGTTTTTAAGGGTAAAAAACGGTTTATCTCAATTTCCGGCAAAATTACAAGTCCTATGAAAAAAAATTAAATGGCAAAGTTGTAGGTAATAAAAAGGACTATAACTTTTATTTTTACACTTTTTTCACATAACCTCAAAATTTATGTGAACAATTCAAATAACCAAGTTTTTGGTTTTTTATTATCTTTTGCAAAAAAATATTTTTTCCCAAAATTTGGTGAAAACTTATTTTTTTATGTCCCAAACACACAGTAATTTTTTTGATTTAAAATATTAATTTTTTCACCTTATTTTGACTTAATATCGAAAAAGCACCCAAATTTTCACGTCAAACATCTGCTTTTTTAAAAGTCGGTGGGCTTTTTGTTCATTGAAATCTCTACTTTTTGATGTTATAAAAAATATATACATTACTATGGCAAATGTTCTCAGAAAATGCAAATAAACGAAAAAAACTCGAATCGAATTTAAATCATTATGTTAGCTGTTTATTAAAATTTTCATTTTAATGACTCGAAAAACGTAAGATTTCATGTTACATTGATAAACAAAAAAATTACAAATCCATAAAACATAAAGATTGCAAACATAATAATTAAAAAAAAAATTCGGATTCGAGTTGTTTTCGTTTATTTGCATTTTCTGAGAATATTTACCATAGTAATGTATACATTTTTTAAAAAGCAGATATTTTGAAGTGAGAATTTTCGATTGAAAATTAGGGTGCTTTTTCGATATTAAGTCAAAATAAGGTGAAAAAATTAATATTTTAAATAAAAAAAAAATTGTGTTTTTGGGGCATAAAAAGGTAAGTTTTCACCAAATTTCGTGAAAAAATAACTTTTTTTTGCAAAAGATAAAAATAAAAAACCAAAAACTTGGTTATTTGAATTTTTCACATAAATTTTGAGATTATGTGAAAAAAGCGTAAAAACAAAAGTTGTAGATCTTTTTATGACCTACAACTTTGCCATTTAACTTTTTTCATAGGACTTGCACCTTTGCCGGAAATCGAGATAAACCGTTTTTTACCCTTAAAAACTCACCCCCTTTCCGACCTCAGATCGCCCGTAAATTATTTTTCCTTTCATTTTTGTTATAGTCTCTACCTTTTCCAATGGGTTTCATTCTACTATAATTTTTATCACTTTTTACCATTTTCAAAATTATCAACCCTGGTCTAAATGTCCTCTCATTCAGTTGAGAGTTCTTAGTCAGTGTGAATTTTGAGACAGGTAGGGACAATTCATCATAACATATCGAGTCGCTGGGCAGGAGATTGTTGACGTGTTTGGGAAGTTTTTTCAATTGTCTATGATGACTCAATCTGCACCATCCCTGATTACCGGTTTCCTAACCAGTTTGACGTTTCTGTCAGTTAATTCTCCTCCTCGGAAGTATTTGCAAAGATTTCAGAGCTCCCAAATAACTTCTCATATGATCCTGATTTTATTCCAAATATTTTCCTGAAGCAACATTATGTAACTTATCTCTGAGAATATAAACCTTCTCTGATATTTGGAAGCATAGCTTCATTACTCCAATATTAAAGTCCGAGAATCCCAGTGATATTAGTAGTTCGTAAACAGCACACAATGGCAAAGCTGTTTGACAGCATGGTTTATGATCGACTTGCTAGGAGGTGTAGGAATGATTAGTTGACTTTGCACTGATAATTTGGTGATGTATATGGTAAATTTTTGAGAAGAAACTTCAGATTGACTCCGTCTATACTGACTTCTCGAAGGCCTTCGACAGGATGAATTTTGAGTTGTTACTAGCGAAACTGCGGGCTCTGGGGTTTTATCCATCACTCATTGCATGGTTGAAGAGTTTTCTTGCTGGTAGGTTGCAGAGGATTAAAAATAAAAACATGAAGGCGGTCTCGGGAGTGCCTCAGGACTTACACTGTGTCCTTTTACTCAATCTATCTCCTTGTGAACGGTATAGCAAGTGTGATACAACATTCAACGGTCAGCATGTTTGCAGATGATCTCAAGATGTACACGACGATTGAGCAGTGAGAGGACTCGGTGAGGCTCCAGAGTGACGTTGGATGTCAAGAATTGTTGTTATACAGTGTGTCCCGCTTTTCATAAATCCACTCTAATATCTCAGTTATTAATAATACGATTTTTTTCAAATTTATGTGGTAATTGTATGATGGAAAAATTAAATATTTGGTATAGTAAAAATTTATACTTTTCATTGGCTTGCAGAGTTAAGGGGCAAAAGGTGGTCGATTTTTCAGCAAAAGGATATTAGAGCTTATTTTGGATAATTTTTTTCTATCATATTTAGACTCAGCATCTCCATAAACCTCTTAATCCATATTTTCAAAATCTTATAAACTGATTTTAATTAATTTATTGAAACACTTTATATTTTCAAAACTTCTTTATTTAATTGCGATGACAAACCTAAATATTAATATTTGTTTTTTTTGTAATTTTTACGTTTGTTATCACAATTAAATAAATTAATAAATTTTACATTTCTGCCATAATCAATCATTTTTTGAGATTTTGAAAATATGGATCAACAGGTTTTTGGAGATGCTGAATCTAAATATGATAGAAAAAAATTATGTAAAATAAGCCTTAATATCATTTTGCCGAAAAATCGACCATCTTTTGGCCCCTAGCTCCGCACGCCAATGAAAAATACAAATTTTTACTATACCAAAATTAATTTTTCCAACATACAATCACCAC
>MU187835.1:38902-69903 GCA_016904865.1 Pissodes strobi | reverse complement strand
CTGGTACAGTATGTTATGTACCTAACTAAGATAGCAAGGAAAATCACTATAGCAACGAAGTGTTTTAAGTTCATAATTAATTGGAAATATCACGATTTTTTAAATCTTGTTTTTTTTAAGTAACACGAACGGCACTGCGCTGTAACTATTACAGTAACTACCTAACGGAAACTTGTAACCAACACGCTAATAAAATCAAATGTTTGTTGCTTTGAATTTAATAAACACCAATTTTAAAATGAGATGATTTTACATGCCTTGATGCCTTCGACATCACCCTGTATAAAACAGATTTAAAGTAAGGAAAACCACTGTGTACTAAGTAGTTCAAGAGTAAAACCTACCTAATAATCAAAAAATGGAACAGATTGATTTATATTTGATGAAAATACAAGCGTTTAAAATTTAAGTACTTTCTTAGCTATTCCATAATAAATGGACGCAGTGTATTTGCCGGAAAATTAAATCTAAATAATTGGCAGTACAATTGGTCCAAACACCCGCCAATTGCCGTCTACTTTATTTTCCTTATGGAGCCGGCAACAGCGCAATCAACACAAATGATTAGTTTGGGTTGGTTAATGGCTGCAGTAATCCGTAATTAATGTTATTTTCTAGCATTTTTCTGAAATCGGAACTATGTATGTGCTTTTAAGTGCGTGAAACTTGTACCTAATATTTAATTGCATATTTAGGTAGGTATATAATTTACGGTTTTCCAAAAGACGTAATTTCAGGCTAAAAGCTACACTCTTTTAAGCCAACAAACAAAACGAAAGTATGTGAAGCTCTCTCTTCTCTTCTCTTCTCTTCTCTTCTCTTCTCTTATACCTTCTCTTATACTTTCTATAAATTTACAGCTTACTAGTAATGTTGAGGTTGTTGTTTGGCGTAGCCGCAGTTAGTATTGTACGCCTAAACAAAGTGAAAGTAAAAACGAAAGAGGTAATTATATCTAAAATACGATGTAGTTCGTGGATTAAGCCTTATCCAGAACTTGTTTTGGACGGCAATAATGTTTTTTGCAAGCCTTGTACAAAAGTTGTTCCCTGCTCGCAGACATTCCAAATAAACCATTTAAACTTTTAAAAACGAAAATCATGGCCAGTCGGAATTTAACGAAAATCTATGTAAAATGATTTTGGCTCCCAACCCGCAAGTAAAGGTTTTCTGAAAAAATATTCAACATTAAGAAAATCCGTCGTTGGAAAGGTTTTTGGTACGAAATTGGAGGTAACGATATGTATATTGTCGTCGACGAAGCAACTTATTTGTGCGGTCTTTACATAGTTAATCATTAAGATCGGAAAAGTCACAGAAGAAGAACCTAAAACCTCATAGCTGCTAAAGACCTAGAAAAAAAAATAAAACAACCCTTCAGTTACCAGTGTCAATCAAGAAACATTATCACACACATGACGGAAGAAAGAAGCCCAAAGAAATGGAAAAATGCGGAAGTTACTCTGCTGTACAAGAAAGGAGACAGAAACAACATCGAAAATTACGGCCCTATCAGTTTGATATCGCAAGTTATAACCAAAGATTATAACAAACCGGTTGACTCACAAAATGGATTCATACTAACCATACGAACAAGCGGGATTTCGGAAGTGATTCGGTACTATAGACGACTTGCAGCACTGAGTATAACATAGAAATGCACATAGCCTTCGTAGACTACCAGAAGGCTTTTGACTCCGTCGAAGCCTGGGCCATACTTCGATCCTTAGACAATGCGAGAATCGATTCCAGATACTCAAACTTAATTAAGCAGATCTAAAAAACGCGACCATCCAAGTAAAAATTGACGAATTTTCAAAGACCGATAATATCCCAATCAAAAGAGTAGTGCGGCAAGGAGACACAATTTCGCCGAAACTATTCACATTAGCCTTGGAAGATGTCTTTAGAAACCTAACCTGGCATACAAGTGGAATATATATCGACGGAGTGCACCTCAACCACTTACGATTCGTGGTCATCTCCTCTCTGCAGAAGAACTTAAGATCATGCTTCAAGAACTCCACCAAGAGTCAGCGAAAATCGGTCTTGAAATGAACTTATCAAAAACCAACGTCATGAGCCCAGAAAATATCCAGGTAATAATTGATAACCAACCCATTGAAAAAGTATCAGAATAGCTTTAACTTGGTTATAAAATTTAATTGGTAAAGGAAAATCAGATTTCTGAAATAGGCCTTTCCTGGGCGGCTTTTGGCAAATTGGGTTACATTCTTAAATCCAAGGATTTCCCTATAAACCTTAGAAGAAAAGTATTCGAGTCATGTGTACTGCCGGTGCTCACTTACGGCCTTGAAACAATGTCCATAACTCGCAGACATCCAGCAGCTTAAGTGGCAGTAGCAAGGCAGGACTCGGCAAGGTGGACAATGAGAATCCTAGGTTGGCGCCCGAGAGAGACCAAACGAAGCGTTGGCAGACCCCAGAGAATATGGCGAGACGACATCTAAAGGATCGCAGGAAAGAACTGGATACAAATTGCAGCAAACAGGAAGACGTGGAAATCCTTGGAAGAGGCCTATATCCAGGAGTGATGGCTGAGATGAAGAAGAAGATTAAAGTGGAACAACAGGTAATGAATATTAAGTGTAACTATGTATTTTTAGCAGTATTTTGCAACTAGAAGAATAGTGTACAAGTGTACGAAAATCGACAAATATAATAGAAATATGTGTAGAAAATTGCAAACAAATACTAGATATGGTAGGAAAAATAGCAGTGGCCAAAAGATTTAATTAATCCGTCTTATTTCCAAAATTAAAACTTTGCCCTATAACTTCAGTAGATGTAGGGAGATTATTTTCTTTGAGCAAACATGCCCTTAGTGATTCACGCCACAATGTTTTAGATCAAAACCTTGAAGCACACGTAATAACTAGTGCGTTTTATAATTTTTCAAATTAATATTAACATAGGTTTGACATAAATTGATAAAGAAAAATTGTATTTCTGATTTAATAAAGTATATAAAACTTTAATTTATTTTTATTCAATACTCAATTCCCAGATTTAGTGAACATTTAATTTAGAAAATCAAAATTTAGTTATTTTATTACTGCATACTACATCCGTTGCATATTTATCTATTTTTTGCATATATATGCGCATATTCTTAACGTTTTTGGTTGCATATAATCCGGTCTTTATATACATCACATAGTTATTGTTAGGCCAAATTGATTAGAAAATAAATATTTAATTGAATGAAATATGTCAATGTCGATTTGTTCCTTCCAAAGGTAGATGATACTTAAATTGTTAATATTTAAGCATTCAACAAAATTGCAAACGCATCAGGCTGGTCTAGAAATTGCCTAATTTGGGAGCTCAGTATTATAATGGCGATCAGTGCAAAATGTAGTTGTTTAATGTGACAAAGGGGCTAAAAAGTCTGCAAAGCACTTATTTTTTTGGTTCATTCACTGGGTGTATATTTACTTCCTTTTTCGAAATTGAAGTCAAGAAGAAATCTACAACAAAAGCTTCTTTTTTTAAATATTAATAGTTGTATATGATATAAGTGATAAAAAGTCATTTTTATGGCACATATTCGCTTCGCTCATTCTGCAAACCAGATGAATGCCTTAAAACGATTTTAACACAAATATATACAACATTGTTTTTACAAATACCGTTAAAAAACAATAACAGAGTCAAAACTAAAGTTTTTAATACATTGGAAGCATATAGTTTTAAATACCATCATACCTATATAAAATTATGGAAGTTGTCGCTTGTCAATAAACCATTGTTGGCTGAGTTGTTTACGGGAAGTTGGAAACATTCTGTCAGTTTTTTAAAACGTTGTGTTCTTTGCTCGAAACTACGCCGAAGTTGTTGCCCAGAAAGTCCCGAGTGCAATATGAAATTGCTTGCAATAACTTTGTGAAGTGGTGCGAAAAAATATACTGAAAATGTATTCTTGGCATACTTTCTGGAGAACTATGGAAGGCATTTATTTTCAAGCTGTTTATAATGAACCATCAATAAAAATGTTAAAAAATAGCCCCAGTGCCTTGAAATAATATTTTTAAGGCGCTACTTGAGGTTGTTAAGAATTGTATTTTTAACACGTTTTAATAAAAGTTATTTAAGGATATATTTTCTCAACACTGATATTGTCTTTGAGTGTTTTTTTTATGGCAGTGGCTTACACACTAAAGGGAGATCCTATGGCGCTCTACGAGCGGTGTGTGTGCGAAGATGTTGATTGACACGGTTCTTGAATATTTGTAGGTTGTAATTAGTGGGAAATAGATGTCCTGGATGTAAGTTCCACAGTGATGCAGTGCGCCAGACAAAGGAGTTCTGGTAAAGCGATTTTCTAGGTGTTTCTAGTTGTACGACGAACTGGTGCGCTCCTGCTGTCTGTCGGAACTGTCTGACAGGAGTTGCCAGGGGCGGGATTAAGCGGGCCAAATCCTGGGAACATATGTCGTGAAAGTATCTGTAAAACACAGACATCTCGGCCACATGTCTGCGATGTTTCAGACTATCCAGATTCCGGGTCAACTCCGGATCGCCGACGAGACGCACAACCCTCTTCTGAAGGGAATCCAGCAGCTTTAGAGTATGCTTTGGTGCGGCACCCCAGATATGTGAGCAATATTCTAAGCACGGTCTTATTTGCGCTTTGTACAGCAAGAGCAACTCCTGCGGTGTATAGAGTTTTTTGTTGCGAAATAGCGCACGAAGCTTCTGGGAGGCTGATTTTGCGATGTTAGCAACATGGTCATGCCATGACATATTGCTGTTGACCGAGACACCCAGCAGCCCGATTGACGTGGATGAAGGAGTGGTCGATCCTGCCATAATGATGTCAGGGCCCGCTGTATTGGCCCTCTTAGTAAACGTTGCTGCTTGGGTCTTTGCTGCATTAAACTGGACCAAATTTCGGTCGCCCCAAGTTTGAACTTTCTCCAGGTCTTGATTAATTGCTGTAATATGCTCCTGCCTGCGGTGATGAGTCTCAGTCGCTGGTAAGGGTTTTTCTGATCTAAAGTGGGAGACAAGGGTACTGTCATCTGCAAAACTGTAAACAGGATTATTCGTTTCGATCAGCAGGTCATTAATATAGATGAGGAACAGAGTTGGTGAAAGCATTGCGCCCTGAGGCACGCCCGCGTTGATGGTGAATGTGTCCGAGATGTATCCATCGACTGCAACGTGTAGGGATCCGTTCTTAAGGAAACTGGCCAGCTGCAGAGAGAGGCGGGCAGTCCCAAGGACGGCAATTTGTTGAGCAGTGCGTCATGCCAAACTCTGTCGAATGCCTTTGAAATATCCAACGCAATCGCTCGAGACTCTCCGTAGTTTTCAATTGCCCTACTCCATATATGAGTGACATAAGCCAATATATCTCCTGTCGATCTCTCTTTGCGGAAGCCGTATTGATTATCGCTGATTATTCGGTTGCTCTCGAGGTACTTGAGTAGTTGCTGGTTGATTACACGTTCCATGACTTTGGAGATTATTTGAAGCAAGGCAATTGGGCGATAGTTTGAGGGCGTGGTTTTCTTGCCTTTTTTGGAACAGGTTGCACTCGAGCGACTTTCCAAGAGGATGGGTAAATCTCTTTTCTGTAAGAAAGAGAAAAAAACCTGGAAGAAACGGGTGTTAGTTCGTTGGCGCGTTGCTTTGTAGTCATTGATATTTAAGCATTTGTATAATCAATTTTGTCAGGTCTCCTGGTTTTATAATCAGCCCAAGTAACAAAAGAAGCTTTAATATGGTTTTCAAGACGTTGTACGGCAAAATGAATAAGACTCACTTAAAACCTTCTGCCCTAGACAACCTCTTGTAGGCAAGATAAAGGCTCTCCAACAGCTACAACTTGCACTGAAATCGATTCTCTTATCATTGCCACTTTTAGCAAGTGTCGTTTAAAACCATAGGATTTATAGTTATCTAAGACTAGGAGGAGTTTAAGAACTCTGAGATTTATAACATCTTTAGATAAAATTATCATAACCTGTAAACCAGTTACATCAAACAAATATATATAATAACCTTATGTTTTCTGTTTCAAGCGAAAGTGTTTCGTCCTGTTTACTTAGGTAAAAATAGGCCGGTTTTTGTCATCTGAAAATTTCTAATTGCGTGTGTTTGGTGTCGTCGTGTTTATTAAAAAAAATGTGTTTGTATTCATGTGAAAATCTGTGAAGTTTCTATGAAAATTCAACTAAAAATTAGAAAACCCTAAACAAATAAACGGTTTATTAAATTCTCGTCGACATTTCTTATCAGTGGTTCCAGCTCGGAATTTGTTTTTTCGTGCAAAGGATTATTTTAAACATATCTGTATTAAACCAATTTTTGAATATTTTCGTGAGGGGTGATGATGGATAATATAATTTAAATCTTATCAGCATACACTTTTCGAATGGATCCGGAGGCTGTCTCCTGCAGAATCTGTACCCAGAAAATCAGTCATGAACCAAGTGTAGGATGCACGGGAGTCTGTAAGGGGTTTTGTCATGTGAAGTGTTTATCTCTGAGCAGTAAAGAATACAATGCTATTAAGAACATACCAGGATATAAATGGTTCTGCGAAAGCTGCCTGGCTTTTGTTGAGTTTTGCATGGATATGAAGCGAGAATTTCAGGCCTTTAAACAGTCTATTGTACAAGAAATGGAAGGAATAAAAAAGATTGTGGATACAACAGGCGTATCGTCCGTGCAGAAGCGCGAACATGTGTCATATGCTGATATTGCAAAAAATCGAGGAGAAGTTATAGTTATCAAACCGAAAAATAAGCAGGATAGCAGCAGAACCAAAGAATTTGTAACAAAGAAATTGAATCCGTTAACTATGGAAGTGGGCATAACTGGTGTTAGGGCTGTCAGGGATGGTGGAATACTAATTAAGTGCAAAACCAAGGAAGAAATAGAAAAGGTGAAAAAAGAGGCCCAAAGAAACTTAGGAAGAAATTATCAAGTAAATGTAGCTTCCCTGACGAATACTTGCTTCAAGATCTGTGATATTGATGAGAATTTAACGGAGGATGAGCTTTTCAGCTCCTTAAAAGGTCAAAACACCTTCATCTGTCACGATAATATGCAGTTAAAAATCATGGCCTTCAAAAAGATGAAGACTTGCTATATGGCAATAGTTGAATGTGATCCAACAACCTGGAAGTATGTTATGGAAGAAGGAAAGCTGAGTATTGGATGGTCAGCATCATGCAGGGTATTCGATTATGTCAGATTGTTTAGATGTTTCGAATGTGCAGATTTTGGTCACAGGGCCTCTGAATGTGAAGTGGATGTGTGTATAAAGTGCGGCGCAAATGATCATGTCAAAAGTGAATGCAATTCTGACATAGTAAAGTGCGTAAATTGTATCGACTCAAATAACAAATTAAAGTTGTCTCTTGATGTTTGTCACTCTGCCTTTGATGTTGAGAATTGTAAAGTCTTACAAAAGCGATTAAATGCTAAAAAGCAAAAAGTTAAATTTAATGAAGAATAGCAATTAAAACAGCAAGGGCAGGGTGATATTGATAAGTATAATTCCGTAAAAATATATCACCAGAATGTACAATCTTTAAATAATAAGCAGGATATCTTGGGAGTGAATCTAATACAATGTCGCGCTGATATTGTGTGCATTTCGGAGCACTGGATGACGGAAGATCAGCTCAATTTGGTAAGTCTGGATGATTTTGAACTAGTTAGTAACTTCTGCAGATCGGAGAGCAGGGGTGGCGGAGTTGCAATATTCTGTAGAAGTGACCCTTGTATCTCAACCAACAAATGTAATTTATATAGGTTCAGCTGTACTGACAAACTCTTTGAAGCTTGTGGTGTGACCATCACCTTACAGGATGGTGATACCCTTAAAATATATTGTATCTATCGCTCTCCATCTGCTAATGTTAATATTTTTTTGGTTGAACTCTCTAAATTTCTAGAGGCTAACATAAAAAGTAATAAAAACGAGCACGTCATCATGTGTGGTGATCTAAACATAGACTTTCTTGGTAAATCCTTTGAACGAAATGAACTTATCGACTTACTTACTGCCTATGGAATTGTATGCCATGTTGATTCACCTACAAGATGTTCAGCTGATTCGAGTACAGCCATAGACTATATTTGTTCTAACCTTCCCAATATTGAGCAGAAAGTTCTAATTGATTTTAACGGACTATCCGATCATTCATCGGAAACGCTAGAAATTAGAGTTACTTCCCTTGGTGAGAAAATCTCACGGTTTGCCTATAAACGTTTTTTTAACGAGGAAAACTATAACACACTGTATTTTTTCTTAAGAAATGAGACATGGCTACCAGTTTATGAAGCACTAGATGTGAACGTTGCCTTTAAAGTATTTGGTGAACTTTTAATTTATTATATTAATATAGCTTTTCCTCTCAAAAAAGTTTGGTTAAATAAAATTACGCAAAAACCTTGGATGACCCAGGGCATCCGAAAATCTTCTCAAAATCTGAAATTATTGTACAAGTTAGCCACTGAATCAAATAACAATATTATTATAAATTACTATAAAAAATACAAAAAAAACTTACCGAAGGGTTATTCAGTCAGCAAAAAGATTACATAATGACAGTTTGTATAACGCATCAACTAACAAAGGCAAAACCGCGTGGAATATTATATCAAGCACATTATCACGTAGAAATGTCGCAAATGTGACCTTTATGTTAATCAATGATGAGAAAACGCAGGACAAACTTCTTATCTCGAACAGTTTTAACGGATACTTTGTGGATGTACCCCAGAAATTGATATCGACTCGAAGTGCTGATGGTGACCCTCTAAATTTTCCAGATAACCCAATTAATATGTTTTTCTCTCCTGTTTGCGATTATGATTTGTTTAGAGTCATACATTCTTTAAAAAAATCTAACTCTTCTGGAATAGACGGGATTTCTTCAAATTTTCTAAAACATATAGTAAATTTCATAGTACAACCGCTAACGTATCTTATAAATTTGTCTATTGAGTCTGCAACATTTCCGGATATTTTTAAGGTTGCTAAAGTAATACCTTTGCACAAAAAAGGCGATAACATGCTGCTGGAAAATTATCGTCCGATATCCTTATTGAGTTCAATTTCTAAAATCCTAGAAAAAGTCGTCTTTGAACAAATATGCAATTTCATGTCGGCATTTCGAATGTTTACAGGCTGTCAGCATGGTTTTAGGAAGGGTAGGAGTACAGCCTCGGCCATTTTACAGTTTCTTGAGAACCTTTATAGTTACTTAGATAAAAACAAGAAATGCCTGGGTCTTTTCATGGACTTAAGCAAGGCCTTTGATCTGATCGACCATACCCTATTGGTATCAAAACTAAATCACTACGGTTTTAGAGGAAAAGTTAGTGATTGGCTAAAATCATATCTAACGAATAGGTCTCAAATTGTGGATATTGATGGAGTGATGTCGGACAGATTAGATGACCCTATCGGCGTGCCGCAGGGGTCCATTCTTGGGCCACTGTTGTTCTTAATATTCGTTAATGACTTGCCAAGAATTGTTGATAATGAAAGTGACTTGACAATGTTCGCGGACGACAATACGTACATATGCTGCGATAACACACTGAGAGGGACTATCATAAGGCTGCAAGATATGTTAAGTGTATTTGAACAGTGGTTTTTAACGAATAAGCTGAGTTTAGACCCTAAAAAAACTGTATTTATTAATTTTACGCCGAGAACATCAACAGTCAGTGAAAGTTATTTGATTAAAGCGGGTACGGGCGGACCTTCAATCGCCCAGGTGCCCGAGGCAAGACTACTGGGTGTTTACATTGATAATTCCTTGAACTTGGTTCCTCATACTATCAACCTCTGCAAGAAGTTGTCCACAATTTGTTTTGCAATCTTTCGCCTTAGAAGTGTTGTTAACTTGAATACTTTGTTATCCTACTATTTTGCGCAGTTTGTATCCCGTTTGAACTATGGTATAATCTTCTGGGGTGCATCCTCAGGTATGCATAGGGTATTCAAAATGCAAAAGAGAGCTGTACGAAATATTGCTGGTGTCAGGTGTAGACATTCCTATCGTGATCTTTTTAGAAGTTATGGACTTCTCACTTTGCCAGCCAGAAAAGTCCCTTCTTCATGGGCACAAGGTTATTCAATAAGTTGCCATTGTGTGTTAGGAGTTTGAATTTACCAGTGTTTAAGACGCATATGTCTGGAGTATTGATTACCAGTATTCCTTATAGCGTACAAGATTATTTGCAAATGGAAAATTTTGATATGTGAATTAAATTAAAAATTTTGAATTTTAAGTTTTACGAGCTACATTATTGGTATTTTTATATCATATATACTGTTTTTGTTTCCTGTATTTACTTACATTTATTGTGCTATACCTATGTATATGTGATTGCTTTGCTTGGCCATCAACATTTTGTTTCTGGCAGCAACCTACCGACGTTTTCCATGCCATGTACTTTTGGTCAGTGAAATAAAGGCTTATTTATTTTATTTTATTTTTATGTCCGTCAAGTGATGTCGTCTAGTCGGTGATGCATTCCAACTCCTAAGAATAAACATGGAGGAAATGCAATATCAAAATCGGGTATATTCGCCGAAATGGGAGACAAAAATTATAACGCAAGCGACTTTTTCGATGAAATATGGAAATATACTTTCTAAAAATTAAAGCGGCTTAAATGTACTGCTTTTTTAAATAATGAAATTATTATTGACTAATTCTAAACAAGGTTTAATTATTATAAACAAACTTAAAAATGTTTGCTTGTAATCTTATATTGTATTACTGTTAAAATCCTTGTATTTTTTAAGATAGGAACTGCGAAATTTTGATAAAATTATTGAATAATATTACCTCCCTAAAATATTTCCAATATGGAGGCTTGTGCTGTTTATAAAAATATGGCTTCCTATCATTTAAAACCTGAAGGTTTCTTAGAAAGAAGGCATAAGTCCTATTTGTTTTGTCATAACCTTTTATTTACTGTAATTAATCTGTTTACTCCTAACTGTTCCTTAGGGTAAAGCTTCTTAGTCTTAGCCAAAGTTGCTCGGCATGCTCATAAAAATACTTGGCCTTATCACGGTGTCGCATAAGTCTTCTAGCGCTGCGATCAAGTTTTCCGCACCTAATTAGATCACCATAACCTCAAATTTTTGTCCAGTTTTATGTTGATCTACATTTTCATTTATTATCTTTAAAGATTGCAACTTAACTTTTTTTTTAAATTACCATTTCTTGTAACTTGTAAGTATTTATTTTCCATTTTTAAGGAAATTATATTGAACTCCGCTACTGAATCATGACAGATAGTCAGAATGACAAGATTGCCGCTTTAAAAGAGCTCTAGGCGGTAGGAGTTAAAGTTATGGTTTAAGAAAGCAATAGAAAAGTCCAGTAGGATTTTGTAAAGATTATATGGCCTTAATGAAACAATATATTTTCCCAGTAATCCTAATACAGTCTTTTAAGTAGCCTTGAGACTTGAGCTTAATTGCTATCTTATATAAAACTGCAAGTTTCATGAAGTGCTTGAAGAATATGTTTTAAATCCAACTTAAACCTATAGTCTTAAGACAGATTATGTTAAAACTAAACATACTTTAAACCCTCCAGAAAATCAACAAGGTTTAAGATTGATAACACAAAAGCCTTGTTAAAGCTAACACAAGAGTAACCGGTCTCAAATTCATGGACACTTAATATTATTGCTGCCCAGCTTGCTTTAAAACTTATTTTTAAGAATAAATGGACTTTAAGATCTGCTAGCATGTTTGAAGGTGTTCATAAAACCCCAGTACTTCTACCGACCATTTTAAAGCTGATATAAATCTAACTAGCATTTAAATTGTTACTTGGGAGGTAACAGTTAGTCAACAATTTTCTAGATTTACAACAAAACTATAGGTGTTGTAAGATTCATAGGACATCCCTCATTAATAGTGACATTCGTAAAGTTTTATAATATTGTTTTGAAACGCTTTGGTCTTTATATTTTTTTGGCGTTGGTTTTATAAATGGATTTACAACGTAGAAGACTTCACAGTAAATCATTTATTCTCAGAGATTTACAGGATTTCTAGCAAATATTCTTATAAATATTCGAAAGTAAGGGCTTTAAAAGAGCAAAACTCGAGATTTAAATTAGGCATATTACAAAACTTATAGTCCCGAGACAACAACCCGCATCGCAGCATCTATAAAAACAGGAGGTTTTTGTTTTGTCTTTGCTATATTTTTTTCTGGAAATGAGAATTATTCTAAATAAAAACACAACCTACGAAAACAAAACAAAGCTAAAGAGAGAGCTTATGAAAAATATTTTGGTATTTTAACTCCAGTCAATACCATTATTGAAATGGTTTCTGATAGCCCTATAAATGCCAAATAGTGATTTTAAATAATTTCTTGTTTTCTTATAAAATTAGAAATTATGAAATATTCTTAGTTTTAATGCAAGACAAGAGTTCTCTAGCAAAATGTAGTAAACACCCGGGCAAGATGGCATATCATCTTTAATTATTGTGTTAATAATTTAATTTTACCTTAAAGTTATAATGGATATTCATTTATTGGATAAAGGGTTATATTGACAAAAAAATTTGATAGAAACGGATTTCGATTGAAACAAATTTATTATAAAAAATACGGTCGGGCAAGTTGGCATACAAACCTGATCCTTATATTTTATAACTAAAGTCACAGTGTTAATGTATCTAAATAATAAAAAAAAACACCACGTAAGTACACTATAAATTAAGCAAAAAGTTGTTACTCAACGGAAAATGAATTTAGAGAGA
The DNA here is from genome assembly GCA_016904865.1 of Pissodes strobi. Lineage (NCBI taxonomy): Eukaryota > Metazoa > Arthropoda > Insecta > Coleoptera > Curculionidae > Pissodes > Pissodes strobi. The sequence goes on along the minus strand of MU187835.1, from coordinate 57,110 downwards.
AAAGCACACATGGTACCACATACCATATAGCTGACATTTTAACAATTCTTTATGGCTTTTCGATCGGCTGTAAAGGTCATTACAGTGCCAAGCATGCACACTCATCTTCATCACTTTAGCTTTCTATATTTGCATCCATCTCGCGGGCGGAATCATTATCATCTTCTTCATTTAACTTTCATTTTACTAAGTTTCTTTTACTCTTTCTTTCTTTCTTGACTTTCTTAAAATCTGCGTTTAGGACCACGTAAGGGTATTTGCAGATTGCGCCGCCTAAATTCAAGCAGCCAATCTAGACCAGCCCTTGGCTTTGCCTTATTGAATGGATGATTAAATTTTATTGTTTCTGCTACTTTAAACACAAGAGTGCAAACGTCCCTTGAGTTGAGTGAAAAAAGCGGGATTCTAACTCCAAAATATTAGATATTAACTCCTTCTTGGCTTCGTCGTGTAATGCAGTTTCATGGCGACCGAGATATTTTCTAGTATTCCCGGCAATTTTATTTTTATTTTTATCTCGTCGACGTAATATTGTTGCAGGTATGTTAAAAGTTTTTCCTTGCACGAGCCAATCTCATTTCTTTCTTCCTAATGGCCTCAGTAGCTGTCCGCTTCATTTCAGCTTCCTTAATGCAGTTTCAGTCGGATAATTTGAAGGAACCTAGGTTTTATGCATCAAGAAAAACGATATCAATTGGAAATCAGAAAAGGGCTGTTGGGTAAAAAATATATATTTTTGTATTCTATCTCTATATGTAAGAGTTAAAAAAAAAACGATAAACCCTCGTTTGCCATTGAAACGTGATTCTACTTAGAAAAGTTTTATAAGCTAGTTTGGCTGATGCGGGGACGTGGAATGACAATGGCTACTACCATAGATATTGCGGTCTATCATCCTGGGGTATGCCAGGTGACGTGAGATTTGTAGTTCAACAAATCGTGCCAGTACAATTCAAGGATTTGAAGTCAGACCCTGCCTTGTTGGAGGGAAGTAGAGAAAAGAAGAAATTAAGGTATTTCGTGAGAAAGGAACAGTTAATAGCTAAAATAGAAAAGTTATTAAATTCAGGAAAGACACTTCTTTATTTTTAAATATAACCATTAAGAAATATCTTCAAAGATCTATAAAAGTAACCTGTCTTTCATATTTACTTTTATATATGAATGATTGAATGCATGGAAGTAGCTTAGAAATTGTATATAAACTGTATATATTCACCAACTCAACCAAACTCAAATGCAATACACCTGCATTATTAAAGTGCTTCGCTAACATATCTACCTAGTTTCAATTTACAAATTATGTCCAAAACCCCCACCACCCTATTTAATACAGTCAACTAATTTAAATGTAGTTAATTATAAAGTTAATTGCTACCTCCACCTTTGTGGTTATAATAAGTTAAAAAATTAATTTGTTTATACTGACTAGACCCCATACGATAACTTACGTAATGCTCCGCCTTGGCGTGGGCAAGACTCAGAATCTTTGACGCGACGCTGATCGAGCCAGATTTAGTGCGTTATATTAGTCGTATTAGTTAGAAGACCGTCATCCTCGAGGTTCCCTAATTCGGCCTGGGGGCACAACGGGCCCAATTGGTGGTCTAAGTGCAAGGCCCACACCTTCTAATACTGATACTGATAAGCCAGCTGTTAAAAATAAAATGAATATTTTACTTAATTTACAGTACTTAGGGCATATTTTACTCTCCAAAATATTATGAATATCCATACTTTTTAGGTTATTAGCGGTAAATTTTGAAATTTTTTGAAATTATCTAAAGCTTTACAATAAATAGACAAACATTCGATTACACTTTCTATAATTTTCTGGGAACCTAGTAATTGCTGCTTTTTAAAACTATGATATACGCATATAATTTAGGAATACCGTTTGTTGATTAACTTACAACATAACTAGATTTGGTGCCAATTGCATCGATTTATCTGTGCATTATAAAACCGTGTGATTTCTGTGCCCATCATAATTTAAAGTTTACATTAATGCTCACTATTCTGATATATCAAACATAATATGATGTTCTAGTGAAAATCGGAGTATTGTCGAGAAAAGGTGTATAGCCCATTCTATTGGTTGATCGAGCGTGACTAGTAGGATTCCAGATACGGTTATTTTTGGATTCGCTTGATTAAGCTTATGATAAAATAGAGTTAGGTGGATTGTAAGTTTAGGTTTATGTTTAATCATCTCTTGATGATGTTAACTTGGTTAGCGAAATGCGCGTCAAGTGAAAAATTCTGTTTCAGTATTGTGGATAAAACTGTGTTATAGTGCATTTTGCCGAAGGTTCCAAACTCCAACTTTACATCTATTATCGTTTGGTATATCAGTTAGGTTAGCTAATTAACATGATTTGTTAAGTTTGTATATAGTTCTGCTATTTGAAATTCAGTTTCAGCCAGTCCTTAAATTCGAATCAGGATAATGAACCTTCGAGATCTTAATCAACTTCACTTCTGTCTTCAATAATGAAATTATTTCACAATGCTGACTTAGAATTCTGCGTGGGAGATGACTGGTATCACAAATATGCTCGTGGCCAAAATCATCAATATCTGCCTCTGTTCAATACTTATCTGCGAGTGATAGTTCTGCTATTTGAAATTCAATTTCAGCCAGTCCTAAAACTCAAATAAAGGTAATAAGTCTGACTATCTCCAATAATGGAGCTATTTCACATGATTGTCTGACTTAGATTTCCTCGTGAGAGATGACTGACATCACAAACATGCTCGTCGCCAGAATCGTTACTATCTGTCTATTTCATACTTATCTGCGAGTGCTATCAGTTTGAGGAATATCGTCATTTTTGTCTATAATTTCTACAAGTTCTGCCAAAAATACCCTAAAATAATAGAAAATGTATAATAAGCCATAATGGGTAGCGCTCCTTTTGGGAGCCATCAGGAATATATCATCATGGGAGGACTATTAGAAAAAATCAAATGTGTACACCAGTTTTTGTTATGTATAAAAGCCTTTATTAACTTTTTATAGTAAAATATCATCAATAGAAAACAATGCTATGCAGAAAAATACATTACTCAACCTCAGTTTCTTGCAAAGTATAAAAAGGTCGGATCCATTTTATGCCGTATAGCTAATATTTGTCGCAGCAGTAACACACCGCTTCACTGAATAAGCGAATACTGGTCTATCCTACTGATACCACAGCTTATTCAATAATATTTTAACTCTGCTAGTACTGAATAGATTATAAAGCGCAAAACAGAGTCATAACCCCTCCAGTCTGCTATTCTGCTATTAATCCAGTAAATTTAAGGAAAGAAAGTCTCACCCCAATATTCAAAAAATGAAATTTGTGGCTATTCCAAAATGTTTAGTCCATTAGGAGATAGCAAACTATTGCAAAGTGGTTTTGAGCGTCGTGTATGAAAGAGAGGGGAAGGGGAGGAGGCCCAAGAATTATATTATTATAGTTTGTTGGCTATATCTCGTAAAAATAATATATTTTATATAAATCGTAAAAATAAAAGTTACGTTACATACGCGTGAAATCTCCCTATCCCCTGTTTGTAACACTTCTACTGACCCTCCTCCCCCCTATAGACGTGTTACGTAATATTTGAATATGAATGTAGAAGGCGACATACAGGTGACCCTTGCACAAGGGGATTTTCTCTCTAATAGTGGAAACAAAATGCGGTTCATATGTCTGTTGAAATCACAATTGCTAGATGTAGGATGTGTTAACACAATATCAGAAGCACAATGAAGAAATGGGTCTACATTAATCGGTGATGATACAGATTTGTTGGTACTGCTTATAGTTTTAGCTCCTGTAGATAACCTCTTAACCATGTTTGCATCTAAAAATAGGCAATGAACAAGATAAACGCTAAAACATTTCAGCAATTGTGGAAATGAAGGATGTTCTATTTATAGTTGGTGCTTTTATTGGAACTGACACGGTTTCCTCCATCTATCGAAAAGGCAAAGATGCATCTTTTAAGATAGTTAAAGCCAACAATAATTTAGGATGAAAGCTATTGATCTTTAACAACCCTTGTGTCTCTTCAGATGACGTTGCTGAAGCTTGTGGACTTTTTGTGACCATGTACGAATTAACAGATCAACTTTCATTGCACAAGTTGCGCTACTAACTTTATGTGAAATAAATAGGTAAGCAACAAGTTCATGGATATTTCAACCTAGTTCTTCTCCACCCGTACATTGGCTGCAGCAATAGAACACTCATCACCAGATGCAAGCGTGGAGTGGAGTCACCAAACACCCCTTACAATGGTGACTGAAGAAATATCAAGATCATTTTCTTTCAGCACGTCGCGTCGTGAGGAATTTGGCAAAACTAGAGGGGAGCAAAATGACGTCCATTTCTTTCATTTCACAACAATTTAATTTCATGGGATAGAACGATTTCGATTACATAAATCCAGGATCCATCAGAGTAACTGCTTAGATGCTCGCTTTATTCTCCAGGATTATTGGTCTATGTTGGCAACAATATCCTACATTATAATGTTTTTAATATCGCATTGGCAAGTATTTATATTATGTACCTAGTTTTTACTCATCTCTATTGCAAGATATAAATAACTACTTGGTCCCTATAGATTTCACTGTGCACATGTATAGCGTGCTAATACGGCATTTACCCTTAGCTTTCATTTCTGTTACATTAGAGTTTTACCTAGACTAATTTGGGGTCTAAAGCCATAGGTAATAGAACTACGGCCCATAAAGTTTCTATAATCATACAGAAACTCTATCCGTAATTGTATATTGCCGTACGTATATGGAAGCCAAGCCAATTACGAGTGGTGTGCTGACGTATTTTTGTTGAAAACAGTAGACTGCGGCTTCAATTTTCCTGGCTTTATAAACCATTACGTTGTTAGTGGGATTTGTATAAAGTTATAAACTCCAGAGTTTTAATAAGCTTTACATATAAAATTGTTTCATCGATATTGTATCACGAAGGCCTTTTCTGTATGAGTTATTAAAAACAGATGAATATATAAAGTAAAAATATTACACTTACATTTCCTACCTATATGTATTGTGGTATTTTATTAAATATAATCAATATAATGAATTGTTTTAACTGTGGATCAATTACCAGGTTTTTTAAGCATTAGGATGTTACTAAATGTAGATTTTATTATCATACCATTGCTTCATTGCTTGGTTAGTTCCCTAAATTGTACTGAATAATATGGATAATGAACTCATCTCAAGTTCATAATTATATAAAGGACCAGTTCCAAAATATTACATATAATTTTTAACAGTATAGTACCGTCTTGTATCCTTTTCTTATCCTCGCCTGAGCGTACGCATTTCTTTCATTTGTTTAAAGCGTTCGATATATACAGCAAAATCGGCTGTGGGAGGATGGGATATAATATTGTCGGCTTGGACTTCCATAAAATTACGATAGAACTTCAGGCAGCGAATATTAACTACGACAAGAAGGCCCACTCAATGGCAAGAGAGCGCAACAAAGGAATCGTCGTTTATTTTCTTCGTTGCCTGGTAACGATCGGCGAACTTCGCCGCACACAGGTTGAATTTAAATAAAAGCTGGCCATAAACGATATTTTCGTTTGCGGTATATTTAATCAAATTTATGACGAAATTATTTGTAGCACACTAATACTCTATTTAGCTTTGAAAACACACAATTGATATCTATTGAATTGTTTGCAGCGCCCTGTCAAACTTACGTTATGTTTTTTTTTATTATTATCACCAAATAAATATTTTGATAGAGTTTGTATTCAACTGGCTGTTTCAAAAATCTGTTAACGTTTTTAATTAGTTATTATTGATAACAATACTCAAGGTATATAATAACTAATATTTAAAAGATTTTGATTTTGTGTTAATGATTTCACCATATTTCCGAATACTAATATTCTGACAAAAGACTTCAAGAAGAAAATGTTGCTCGAATTTGCCCCATCTTTTCATATTTAATTAAATTTTGGCGTTTTGGGTGATTTTAAAATTGGTTAAAGGTTTCTCACAATATTTTTACTGTATATTTCTTTCCTATTTTGTAATACAACACAACTAAAAAATAGCGATATTATCTTATATCGAATATTGACTCGACTATAGAATTAAGGCGTGAAAATTAATCTGTCAAAAGGATGAGCTGGTCTATGGCCGCCGCGTCAAAGGTCGCCTGCCAACATGATTGTTTTATTTGTATCATGGCCTGCCGATATCCTGCTAGTGTTCGCACGGGGAAGGAAACACACCGTTGACATGCCGCCGCGGAGAGTGATCCTTCTTATCATATAGTTTTGCCCAAATACATAATAAAAAGATAAAGACTGATGTACTATACTGCTAACGTGCTAACACTCCGTTGAGGTTATGTGTTGGTGTTATACCTAATTGTGCAACAACTGAAGCCAGATTATCAGAAAATGGCGCGTCGAAATGAGGATCCCTTATTGGCTAAATTTGTAACATGCGCAGTTTTCCCTGCTGCTGTCTTGTTTGAGCATTTACGTTTCTCTGTTTTTTTTTGCTACATATGTTGTACTGAAAGTATTTTCAAATGTCATTTAAATTACCCTTAACGCAACGCATTATTTAATTGGAATTTTAAAAGCTATATCTGTTGTAAAAGTCATCGGTACGGGTGGGCAAGAAATTGAATAATCGATTAAACGCTTAATATTTTAGCAAATAACTGAATAATCGATTAATCGAAATAATCGATTATCGATATTTTCTGAAATATTAATCGATAAGTCGATTAATCGGTAATTTCTTAAAAGTGAATCGAAAAATCGATTATTGTCGCCCACCCCTAATCCCATAATATTGTAGTAAGTGAAACTGAAGCTGAAATTTCGGTAGAATCATTATTACTGATGCAAGACGGATGTTATTGTAAAAAGAGGTAATAAATACTTTGGCTGAATCAGTGGAATCAGCAGATACAAATTTATAATTTAGTTTTAATTTGTAAATATGGCTTTGATATTACCTTGGGATAGTCAGAATATAAGCAAGTGTTTTTGAACAACAGCTGCACTGATGCTTCTATATTTTTTACTAGTTTCGTCCCTATTAGATTAATTTTAAAAAATAGCGATAACTCTGAAATACATGTATGGCAAAATTGCAGGCCCTCATCAACGCGTTTCTGTCGTCCGCTTAACATTCATTTTGCTCGTGAGACTCTTGAATTAACCGTTGCAAAAACAAAATTTGGATCATCGAATTAAAAATTTAAAACCCTTTTTTTTACAACGAAGGAGCCCTTAATTTTCAAAATCATTTTTTAAAACGATTTAGGAACATACAAATGAGTTTTATACATGATTTTTATCGTTAGTGATAATTGATACTCCCTATATATAAATATAGATGATGAGCAAAAAATTCAACAATTATTTGTCTAAAACACGATATATTAAACGTGTAATACTTAATAACTTTTATGTCTTATTTCTGGTAAACCTTATTATGGCCAGCTTTCCTAGAAATTCGACCAGTGTGCGCCGGGTCCAAAGGTCACATGCCAGTATCATGCTAGTTTTCGCGCGGGGAAGGAGACATACCGTTGACGTGCCGCCGCGAAGAGTGAATCTTCTTATCGTAGTTAATATTCGCTGCTTCAGGTAAGGTCTTTTGATCGATTATATTTCAGTTCCAGTCCTTATTAGTACATATACTTTTAAATAATAGACATGCCTAAAGAAACCTATTGCTGTAGAACACTAGGTACGTATGGATGTAAAATAAACCCAAAAACAAAATAAATAAATTTTACTTCTTTCTTTCTTTAATCACCCTTGTTTTGTTCTTTCTTAGCATTCTTTTAAATGGACTTTAAACTTAGGTATTTGAATTAGTTTCTGAAAAACTACCCATATCTGGATAAGGGTTTATTAGAACATTAAGCAAATCTCTTTTAGAGTGCGTCTTGAAGAGAAATTAGTTTACTTCCGCTGCAGTCCTTTATCCAGCACCTTAAGGTCAGCTTAGTGGCCATTTTTCAACTTTTTTAATGGTTCAGTTGCTTCTAAATATTAGTGTAAAAATGATGCATGAGCAAGGATTTTCAATTAAAAAGTCCATACAGGGTTATAGGCTCAACTCGCATCAAAGTTTTAGAAACTGTCACTGATTGATAGGTTTTTTTATGGCAGTGGCACACACACTACAGGGAGATCCTATGGCACTCGAAGGGCGGTGTGTGTACAAAGATGTTGGTTGACATGGTTTTTCAATAGCTGTAGGTTGTAATTTGGGAGACATCTGTCCTGGGAGTGAGTTCCACAGAGATGCAGTGTGCCAGACAAAACAATGCTTGTATAGCGATGTTCTATTTGTCTAATTGTACGACGAAAGGGTATGCTCTTGCGGTCTGCCGTGACTCTCTGACAGGCGTTGCTGGGGGAGGGATGAGGCGGGCCAAATCCTAGGAACATCTGCCGTAAAAATATCTGTAAAATAGTGATATCTCGGCCACATGTCTGCGGTGTACCAGACTCTCCAGATTCCGGCTCAACTCCTGGTCGCCGGCGAGACGCACAGTTCACTTCTAAATGGAATCCAGCAGCTCTAAGGTGTGCTTAGGTGCGGCACCACAGATGTGTGCAATTTTTTAGGCAGGGTCTTATTTTCGCTTTTTAGAGCAAAAGCAGCTGCATTGGTGTATATAGTGTTTTGCTGCGAAATAGCTGGCTATTTCGCAGGAGGCTGATTTTGCGATGTTAGCAATGTGGTCATGCCAGGACATATTGCTGTAGACCGAGACGAGGGTGAAGGAATGGTCGATCCTGCCATAAAGATGTCAGGGCCCGCCGTATTGGCTTTCTTGGTTAATGTGGCTACTTGGGTTTTTGCTGCATTGAACTGGACCAAATTCCTGTCGCCTCAAGTTCGAACTTTCTCCAGGTCTTGATTAATTGTTGTATTCTGTTTCTGTTTGCAGTGATAAGTATCAGTCGCTAGTATAGGCTTTTCTTATCTAAATTGGGAGACAACGGTACTGTCATCAGCAGAACTGTAAACAGGATTATTGGTTTCGGTCAGCAGGTCATTAATATAGATGAGGAACAGAGTTGATTACTGTGATAAGCAAAAAAATTGGCAATTGATACCATATAACTTGTGACATCCCGTTTTGGTCATTAATTAGAAGTAAGTTTTTGGTACGCCCCGGTACTATTCAGGTTCTCGTCCGAAGTACAAGATCTAATTCCGATATTAGATTCGATTTTATTTCTGTCCCGCGAGACCTAGGGAATCTGTTTGATTGGAGCGTCTAGGAACGCCGCAGTAAAATTTCTTGCGCGCGGACTTCATCAGTGTAGGCGCGAACGGGACGTCTTGTGCTTTAAAGGTACGGTTCCTTTTCCAGAGAAGCCTTTCAGTCGTTAAGTCGACTTTAAAATTTGTTTTACGCCGAGTTATTTGCGATGGATCTAACCCAAACTAACCCAAACTAACCCAAACTAACAACGTAGTGTTTCCCGTATTAGCCGATGCGATTTGTTTTCGATTAAGTGGTGTGCTGTAAATACGGGAAAATCTTGCCGAGCGAGGATTTTTGAAACGGTTTTTTTTTTCTGGTGAAGGCAGCCATTTTAGTACTTAGCGATTTTTTTAGGTGCCGTGTAGTTTCGCGTTCTTGTATCTTTAGAATGGGCATGGTTGTATTATGTCACTTTACATTAATTTCGGATCCGATTTATTAAGTTAAATTATTCGGTGTTACGTCATCCTAATTAGAAATTTGATTAGTTGATAGTACTTTTTACTACTCGGGTGGCCTAGTTTATTATTTAGTGATTATTAAATTAACCATTTTTATTCATTTCGGACTCGATTTAAGTGGCTAGACTATTCGGTGTAACGTCAAACTGATTCGAGAGTAATTTAAGCTTTTGGGCTTCTATATTTGAATTGTTTATTCTTGGGATTTTACGAGCGGCTAAATTAATAATTTTATTTTATTTCCGACGAAATGTAATGTAGATTTTCGGCAATTTTAGTAGTTCGATTTACTTGACCAATTCAAGGCGTTTTAGATACGGGTGTAGAATTTAACCATTGATTTCAATTTAGCTTTATCAAGGACAACTATTTTCTATAGCCATTAGTTGTGATTAATGGTAAGACCGCTAATTTCATGGAATTTATTATATTATCGGAGCTAGAATCAATGCCATGGGGGACTTTGGTTTTTATCTTTAATTTTATTATTTATTCGTGCAATCAACTTCTAGTGATTCGTGTGGGTTGTTGATTTTAAGTATTAATTAGACACTAAACCGGGCAATTCGGATGTTAGGGGTTAGTTAATGCAGTTTCGTATATTATTAGATACCGTACTAAGGGAGGCCCTCAGATCATGTGGTATAATTTAGAGTACATATTTTGGCATATTTTCGTCCATAGTCGTTTACTTTATTGAACTTTGTTCTCGATTTATTAAATTAAAGGTAGAGGCACGCTATCTTTTTTTGATATTAATATTGGTAAGTCGGTCGGATTATCTATTTGCCAAACTCGTTAAGTACGATGTTTTTATTCAAGTATATTTTGCTGCTTTTGTTTCGCTATGTGGACCGTACTTGAACTTTTCTCTTGAATTATCGAAATTCGGTAAGAGTTATGCTTTTTTACTTGATAATAATATTGCAGGGTCACTCAGACCACTTATGGGTCTAATTCATTCAGTATGATTTTTCATTAAAGTTCATTTTAGTGCTTTTTGTTCATTATTTAGATTCTTCTATCATTATGGTGTGAATTTTATCCGTACCAGACTATGAACGATTCATTTAATTGCATTCATTTATCTTTTATTTCGTACTATTGCTGTTAGTTACTGCTTTCAACGATTATGTACGTTTATTTTTGTGGTGCCGAACTCGGTCTGAATTATTGGACTGTTTATTTCCTGTTTCTAAAAGGCTGTACTATTATTTTAACTGATGATGTCGGCTTCCCTTGGGCGAACTTAATCTTTGATATTTTTTGCATAACTAATATTAAGCTAAAATTGTAATATATTTCGATTGCTCTAATATATTATTATGGGGGTGCTTTTTCTCATTTATTCCTTGTTTTTTTTTAACTTTTGGTTCATTTTTGAAAATTGATTTAAAATAAAACGGGTAATGTCCTGTTTATTGAATCTGACATTTGAAACTGCTGAATTATTTGTTTTGGAAAGATAGTATATAAGAGCAATCGATTCACATATCGTTGTGACTCGTTACTAGGGAATGTTCCCATTCCTACCGGCAAGGTTTACCTTGAGGAACCGAGGTCATACAGCAGGTTCCACGAACAACACGGGTATCTCTAGTTTGGTCCGTAACGAACACGGTGGCGCCCAAAGAACCTCTCTCCGAAGCAGCCGGCAAATTGCGCGCTCACTTTACAACTTGCTACAAGGCCTTGCATTCCGATCTTGCCGGGTGTTTACTTTAACGAAGGAGATCTGGTCGAGTTCGGTAAGTGTATATTAAGACTAATCTCGGTGGAACTCGGCATAGCCCCACGAGCGTTGAACATCTTTTGATTTTTTTCTTTTAAATAAAAAAAAATAATAATATTTTTATTATACAGAAAGCGCGTTGCAAACTTACTATAAGGTTTAAAATTCTACTAAATTTTAAAAACTGGTATGGTGTTATTACTAAGACTTGGGGGGCAAGTTTTAGGGTTGCTAGAACTACAGTGACTCTATACAAGATAGTGGCGGCAATGGGGTCTTTTTTATTAGTCCGTAGTTTTAGCCGCCATGTAATTGCGTAATTCTATCATTGGGAAATATCCAACGTGATAACTCATAATATAAAGGCCAACAAGATTTCTTGTTTGTTCACCATTACCATCCTGAACTGTACCCTGTTGCACTTCCGACATTGTTGAACATATTTCTGTAGAAATGCATCGATAAAAGTAATTTACTGGCTCAGGGGATGAACGATTTTCTTGAGAAGTCATGTACGATTGATTAACCTAATTCCCAAAATGAAATTTGAGAAAATTTGCAGTTTTCGATTCGATTTGAACTTTTGGATTTTCAAGATCGAAAAATTCTCTCTTAGTCCTGCTGTTCATTATAATGGACATGGATGTTCATCTCGATTTTACAGCGATCAGGCGACTGGGGCTATATTCCACGACGATTTTGAAGATTATCGTGTTTGCACGATACCTTTGTCAGTTTATTTCGGAAGTTTTTGTGCGGTCCCAAAACTCGCGAGGTTATTTCTGAGAGTGTTTTGTCGTAGCGTATAAGTTTCGAGAGCTCTTCCTAATCCAACTTATATTCTATACGGTGATTTACTTGAAGTTTTTGGTCTTTTTGTGCCAAAATTTATAACAACCTGGAATGCGCTAGTGCTCCTAGGTTATTTCTGCTGATACCGTTCTCCCTTGGGAGAAAAGAAAAACAGAAGAAAGAAGCGACAAAGGCTACGGCAGAAAAAGAAGCTACGTGTCGCGTTAAGGAAAGCTCTATCTTATGTATTACACTCGTGTAGGACATTGCATAGTCCTTGTAAGGTATCTATGCCAGTTCGTTAGCGACGGCAATGCTATTGCAGCGCGTGTCTAGCTAATTAGACAATTAACTACTCTTAACATTAACATTTCAAATTGTTTTAAACTTTTAGTCTTTAACTTTTGGAATTCTTTCAAATTTTGTCAACTTTTCCAACTTTTTGAAATCTTTTTCAAACTGTTGGAATTCTTTCCAATTTTTTCAAATTTCCCCAGCTTTTGAGAATTTTTCCAAACTTTTCATATCCTTTAAAATGTTTTCAACCTTTCTGCTTCGCAATTATAGGAATCCATAACTAACCCAAACAAATTCAAAGGTTTTCATCCTTAACTTTGGGATTCATTCCAAGTATTTTCAAAGGTTTTCAACTTTTTGAAACTTCAAAGTTTTTAGAAATTTTTTCCAAACTTTTCAATTCCTTTTAAAGGGTTTCAACCTTTCGAGTCATTCCAAATATTTTGAAATTTCTTCAGACAGACAATCCGACGCTTGCCGAATTCTGCGTCACAATTATAGGAATCCATAACTAACCCAAACAAATTCAAAGGTTTTCAATCATCGTTTTCATCATCGTTTTTCTATAATAGATTGAAAGATGGATAGATTCATTACATGACAATCGGTTAATAGAAAACGTAATCAAGGTAGGAGACCGGCTAGGATAGCAAATGTCATCGATAGGACAATTCTGAAAGTAAAGAGAAGTATATTCCTTCAAATTTCCCATAGTGCATCAAAAGCAAAGCTATCTATTCACACCCGCAAAAATGCCGAAGTATGGAAAACTTAAAAAACAATTTCCTGCATTATTTATGGAAAATTATTATAAAATTTTTTTATAGCAGAGTTATAGTGGCTTAAAAATCTGGGATTGTTTCCTTTTGAAAATTACTACGCGTTGGCTGACAAGTACGATTGAATTAAATTATTCAAATTGAAAATAAAAAAAAAATCACCAATTCGTCATTTTCAATGATATCGACGCGGTTTTTTGGTACGTTGTACCCCTAACCCTCGTCTTTAATCTACGGAAGTTCGGTAGCTCCAGATTTTTCCGCTTTCTAGTAATAAAATATTATGTGGGGCCGTGTCGTGTCAAAATTTGAAACTGAAATTCAACTAGTTCACACTGTATAAACGGCATCATTTCTAAAATACCATCTGTATGATTTTTAGCATAAATTATCTTCAAGTGATCAGAATATTTTTCTTCAAAAAAAAAATATTACCTATAAATCGATGTTTTTACATTTTTGCTCAAAAGTCCACTTTCCACACATTTTAGAAATTGACAAGCATTTAGAGAGTTTTCTCCTAGAAATTCGTTATTGAACTGCCGCGCCGGCGCCGTCTCGGTTTTTCGACCTTCGCGACTTTTTCGGGCTAGTACGAGCTAAAGAGACCACTTTGTCAAAAATATAGAGGCTCAAAAAAATACTCGCTATTTTCCGATTCTCGTCAAGACCAACCAAAGACGGTAAAAGGGAACGTGTCTAGAAAATTTCTTCAAAATGAATTAATTTTTCGACAGTTATCGAGTAGCAAAATTTTTAAAAACCGCACATGCGACGTAATAACTCGCAAACGGAAAGTCAGATCGATACTGTGAACTACTAAAAAACATTTAAACTACTAATTAATTATCACCCTGTCCTAAGTTTGAACTTGAACATGGAAAATATTATATAAACATTCAAGTCTATTTATAAACAATGCGAGCGAACAGCGAAGGCAATTATGAACTTTAAAGTTGCAACGGTTAGCAGATTTTTTGATATAAATAGTCAAGCAGACCATTAGTCCGATAGGCTTTTGTCCATTACCTCCTACAACTAGGCCTGACGGCATACGTGTGACGTCATCAAAAGTGGTCTTAACTTATTTACAGGCGTATATTGAAATGTGCAATTTTTAAAAAAAATTTCACAGTTAAGTAGACATTTAAGATGCAACAATCTCAAAATAATATAACAAAAACTTGTTTTTGTAAATTTAACTTTTTTATATGTAGTTTGAAACGTAACTGGCCTAATACAATACCTTCTACAAGCTGATATTACTTTAAGCACGACTATTATGACTGATAATGTGTATTACTCATTTTTTTAAATCAAAAATTAAATTGCAGTTTACCTACCTTTTTCTGCATACATAAATAATATTTAAGGGTTTCCGATTTAAAGACTGCGAGTCATGAACTTAGCCTTTAGACGTGCCTCATTCGATTTTTGTTAAAGGAAAACGAAATTTCAAAGCAAAAACCTTTGAATATCCAGTTTATCATAATAGAATCTATTGTGATAAAGTGAAACTAGATACCACCAATCTATTTAATAGATAGGTGGTAAAATGTCACTATAGGTATAAAGGTGTCTTAATAGGTAATAGTATTGTCAAATTTGGTAGTGTGTTTTCTCCTCGGTTTTCTCCATCCAAAGAACCTTGCAATCTTCAAATATTTATGATAAAACATGAAAGCTTTATACAGGTTTCAGATTTTACTTTTTTATGTTAGATTGGGTATATTACTTGGTATATTATTGGGGTCTAATATTTATTTATTAAAAGTCTCCAGTTTCCTTTTTTTCCGAGTCTTTTTCTTCTTACCCAAAAGATTATAATTATGTTTAGAATAATAATTATTAAGAAGTGTATTTAAAATGCTGCTAAGAAAAAAATTTGAAACATCAATTTTTTGGTGATTTTTCAAAAGGACTCAAAAGGCTGTTTTGATTTACATAGTTTAACAACAGCTCACAAAGAAAAGGCTTTTTATTGTAAATATCTAAAATTGTGTCTTCGAACTCATTAATCAGTTTTTTAAATATAATATAGGCTGTTGAAACTACGTCCACTACTTGTTCACGAGGATATAATAGAGCCCCACGACTTAAGGAAATAATTAAATTGTAAGAATCTTCTACAACACAAGGTTCACTTAAAGGTAAATTTTCTTTGCAAAATTCACAACTTATTTTTTTTAAAGCAATATGATAGCAATATCCACTTAAATAAGTGATTACTGGCATTTCAGATGCGCTGCTGTGTCTTGTGAATGTGACAAATTATTAACAAAACCTTTCCGAGATTCTATGATATAAGGATTAAATATTTTGAGAGCTAATTTAACACTTTGCCTTTCTATAGATGATGCAAAAAGAGCCTTTAAACTAAGGGAATACCCATGTTTTAATATTTTGTCTCGTTCTAGTTCATGACATTTTTTGACCACTGAAAACGAAGCACATTTTTTTGGCCTGCTTCAAAATCGGGATAGAAAAATGCTTGCTCAGGTTTAGTTAGCCAGTTGTTAGAATTCAAATTCAAAATTCAAATTCAAATTCAAATTTAAATTCAAAAACATTATTACCACTCAAGCATATTACATAAGATGACCTTTTGAAAATAATATCCAAAAATATTAAGTAGGTAATGCGGACTGAACTGCGATTATACAAAACCGATAACACATAAGCGAAGAACTAGGCGCGTCCAGCCCTTTAAAGCATACTAAAACTAATACTAATAAGTAAGTATATAGAACCTCTTAATGTCAATTGCAAAATATAGTATTACTAATAACAAAAGTACGAATTGCGTACATCTATTATATACCACAAGCATAAAGAATGATGGGCAAATGCGCCGAAACACAAACACATGCTAAAATACATTTAAGTAGATGAACAGTGTCAAAAAGGTAAAATAATCTCTTACATCAATATGGAAATCTGTTAAAATTCTGTTACAAATAGATTTTACAGTGTTAGGATGAGGTAAAAAAAAGAGCATGATTACGCAAATATTTATAGGAATGAGGGCATATAGCAAACACTGCATTACAGCCTTTATGAGGCATAATTACACTAAATATTACTTACCCCGAAATTAGCTAACAGGAGCAAAATTTATAAACTTGCTGTACACAATGGACCGGCCGGCGAGCACAACGTAAATCCCATTTACTCTTATTACACGAAAGCAACAGGTCTTTACTTAAGTCCAAACATTTTGAAAAGCTAAAAACATGAACTTTAGGTCCTTTCGGGTAGTTTCCACCGCAGCCTGGTGCACAGCATCTGGATGGCATTGTTCACATAAATTTAAACACACTAAAGTACTAATATTATAAAGAAATTAACCGAAAATTAATCGAAAATCGAAGAACAATATTAAAAATCCGGTCGAAAGTCGAAAGAACGCTACCAATTGACAGGCAGTGTTGCCAGATTTTTAAGAATCGTCTCGTCATCCTGGAACTGCTGATGACAGGCCAAATATTAAATCGTTTGCGTTGTTCAATCGATGCATACCTATTTACCGAACCAAGTTTCTCAATGTGCCACTAGATCTATATTTAAATTAATAAATGTGCATCTCAAACTATAACATATTTTCACGACTAGTTATCCGCGACGTCATACCTTGGATGGAGTGCAGGTTGTTTGGCTCAGATTAGGGCTTGAACTACATCAGGTAAGAAGAGATAATAAAGAAATCACTTTGGTAAAACAATAACAACGTCTATTGGTCAAAGAATTAATGAGTTTACACTATAACCGATTACTAA
Organism: Pissodes strobi; assembly: GCA_016904865.1. Classification (NCBI taxonomy): domain Eukaryota; kingdom Metazoa; phylum Arthropoda; class Insecta; order Coleoptera; family Curculionidae; genus Pissodes; species Pissodes strobi. The sequence goes on along the minus strand of MU187835.1, from coordinate 39,980 downwards.
AACACGCACGTTCTTTCCGTTGAGGTATGGTTTGAATTGTTTATAGGTCTTAGTCCTTGTATTGTAATAAAGTTCTTTAAGAACGGTGTCGTGTTTTAATTTATTGTTAGGTTTGGTTATTTCATAAGATAATTATTTAAAGATCTTAGATTACTTTAATTTCACTCTGCACTTATTATTTAACTTTAAAAATCATTTGACTTAGAATCTTGACAGATCTATCGTAGACTCGACTTTAATATTTTTAGGCGGGTATCCCCCAAGAAGTACGTTCCCGTGAACTGCACTTTCTCAGTTGAGTCTGACGATTAGGATATAGTTAGAGCCCCTACTACGCCCCTGTGGACTGCAGTAGGTCAGAGCGGAATCGGTGAGAGACAAAAGTCTGCTGGACTGATGGTTCGCTTGACTATTTTTATCATAAAATCTGCTGACCATTGTAACTTTAAGGTTCATAATTTCCTGCACTGTCCGCTAGCGTTGTTTATAATTTAGGTTAAATGTTTACATAATATTTTTCAAGTTCAAACTTAGGACAAAGTGTTAATTAATTAGTAGTTTAAATGTTTATAGTAGTTTACATTATCAAGCTATATGTAGAATACTTTGTTGGTCCTCAGTTCAATTTATCTCACCTACGTGCATTCTGTCATTCAATTATATTAATTATCCTTTACAATAATTAGTTGTACAGCTAAATACCTAGATTTGAATGAGTTTAACATCTCTGTTTACTCATACAATCATTATAAAAGGATAATCGTTTTAGAAGAATTAACCCCCAAATGGAAGAATATACAAGCTACCTATACTTGTCGTCTAGCAAATTACTCTGACATTGATATTGTTCTATACCTTTGCATATATACACACTGTCAGGCGTTATGCATATTCATGTGACAACGGCTGCTGGATGGATTAACAATACCTTTCATCCTCGTTTACTCATGACTTTAATTTGATTAAACTCTAATTTAATACCTTTAACAAACATATAATGTGAAATGCACGACCATTTTCCATGACTATCATGCTACCTTTCGGCAAAGTTAAACAGAAGTTGGCCATTATCCGAGTT
>MU187835.1:0-28902 GCA_016904865.1 Pissodes strobi | reverse complement strand
ATATATTATATAAAATTCCTATGTATATATATTATATAAAATTCCTATGTCACACCCCGTCACGATTTTTAAATATATGATTGGAATAACTCCCTTAAAAGGTTACTTTTTAGAAATCCTTATCATTTGATGCCTCTATGTAATTGCCATTTCGTCTATCGCTGCCGATTCGACATTTAGTTGTAAAATTTAAGAGTACATAGTTTAAATATATTATCTTCATTTATTATATCAACGATTCCTATTTTACATACTTCAGCATTAAAATTATCTATTTTTATAATTTCTAAATAAAATTTGATATTTTCAAGGAATCATATGGCTTATTTGTCTAAGACAAAAAGGATACCTCATGTGTTTACGCAGAACTTCGATGACACCCAAAGATCAACATGTTTTGTACAAACTTTTTTGACATTAATATATAAATTGGGGGCGCTAATACAATTCTTACTAATAAAGGCTCAGCAAAAAATCCTATTTTTCATCTTCCGTAGTTAGCGATTCAACAGCATTCTTTGTACATAAGGCAAAATGATGATAGAAAGACAAAAATTCCATTTCAATTTTATCGTTTTCAGAGGTATATGACCTTATAAATAAAAGATCACCTATTATCGGAAAATTATTCAGGAGAATTCACGATTTCGCGAGATAGCCGGAACTGTGAAGTGGCTTCAATTTGACCCCGAGCAAAATTTGTGGTACCATCATTTAGATGAAGACTCAGAGACGTCCGGAATATTCTTTAAGTATTTTTCATCTGAAAGATTGGATATGATTTTCCCAAGTTTTCATGCAGAAAATACAAAACTTAATAAATTTCAAAAAAATATTGACTTTTAGTAAACCGTGAAATGAAACGAGATATGGTTGGATCCCATAAGCTCTAGTAGAAGAGGTCAAGGTTAATAAAAAAGTAACCTGAAAATTATACAGAAAATATGAGATAATTACTTCGAAGATGAAGCAGGAACAGTGCAAAAATAATAAGCAATGTAATAACAAAAGCTTTTGATAGACTTGAGTTAAAATGAAAGAAATACCTAATAAATTCATACACCTGATTAATAGTCAAAACAGCAGAAAAAGGAATACTCGGAAACACTAAATATCATTAAAACAAATAAGTCGCCAAGACATTACAGAGCGTAACCCAAAAAGTTCCTAACATATAACAAAAGCCTTAATAACTTTATATTCAAAGAAGAATATAAGCAATACAAAAACTATAAGATAATGAAATTCACAGAGCTAAAATTGACGCAAAATTTAATCATATTAGATTTTAAACATAATTATAATTATTGTAGAAATGTGACTCAGGATTATGTAGATAATGATCTATATCAGAATTGTGTCTGTGGCTATATCGTGAAATGCGATCCACTCCAACCGATCGGTTGCAGTTTCATATGCTAGGAGGATGCTGTATACAAAGTATCGAGAGGCTTCGATCTTAATTCGATTGACTTCTTAATTTTAATTATCTTATATTAGTGCCTCTCTTTTATATATTCTATCACGTTTGACATTATAAAATTGAAAATAAGGTTCCTGAATCAAAAAGAAATATTGAAGTCAGGTACGGGACTCTTTAAAAAAGCCTACAACTTTTGTGTTGTACCCGTACTCAATAATCTCTTTATTAGTGTATTTGCTAAACCTGTTCAAAATATTCGTAACACCTATGGAGATCTACATGCAGCGCTGAGCAATTTTCTAATTAGAAGCTAGAAAATATCGGAGACGTATTTCCTTATAATGTTAGAATTATTTAAAAAAATATTCTTTTTGACTAAGCCTACTAACTTATGCATTAAAATAATATTAGCAGAGGAGAGGTTGTAGACTCAGTTTCCTCAAGGTGTGCTAGCTTCGTGCACTTGTATATTCTAGGAATATTATACGATGATAGTATTCACTGTTGACTTTCATATGACACTCTAACATATGAACTTTGAACTGATGCCAGTCGTTTCTTGCTTCTAGAGAAAGCCAATTTTCCTTTGTTAAACTCAGAACAATTGAGGAGAGATACTCCAAAAATGGGGAACTATTATATCTCCTAAAGCTTTTTTTTCATGTTGCTTACACATTACACATATCGTACATCTCCGACTGCAAAGAGTGTTGACATTACTAACGAAAAACTTTTATAAAAACAAGCGCTTCACATGAAACCATTAACTTTCTATGGAAGCATTAAAAATAGTGCTTGATAATAGTAGATTATAAAATAGTTCCCGACTACATATACTGACTGACGTAACCAGTCGTCCATGGAAAATTGCAGAAATTGTAGTAGATATAAGGTCCGACGAACAATGGGTTTTTTCAACGTACTGGCCAATAATATAGATTCACGAATCCAGTAATTTGTCAGAGAGAGAACCTCATTAAACATGCGAAGATCGTGTACAAAAGTTACATCATAAAAACAGCCAAGAGGAAATGAACAGATTTTTATATCACGTCTCTCCAGACTTAAAAGAGACACTGTTTCTGGATGAAATCTATTCAGAATAAATTTCAGCTTCAGCAGCATATGGAAAGCTACGTTACGCTTTGAAAATCATCATTTGCTCTTACCGCCTTGATGTGCTAAAAAATAAGTAAAAGACGAATTGTATTCTTTGAAGGCTAGTAGATACGCCACTACTACTATGAGAACGAAAACCGTTGCTTATGCTACGCCAGTGGCCAGTATGTGCCTGGTGGATCAATTTTCTTCAGCAATTCAATTTTCATTAATACTGTTCGACTTTGCGGCTCCATAATTATTCTGCTTGCCTGGGAGTTATTACTGTTACCACGGTTTATGCACGTCTTTGCTTTCATTTCTTTTTCTGCCAATATTTGCTCCACTTCAAATTCATATTGCATACGATATTCTTTTCTTTAGCAAACGAAGCTAATTCGAAAAATAAATTTGAAGAAACTCTACTAACGAACCATTGGTAATAGTAATAAAATTTTTATTCTTGTTCGGGTAACGTCCAAGCAACTTTTATTCTAGGTCTGTTGTAACAGACAAATAGAAATGAAATGAATTTTAGGAGGCTTTTGCACTTTATATAACAAGCATCGCATGAACTTACATATTTCATGTGCTGATGCCAGTCGTTAGATCACTTTTATACTAAATATTATATTTACCAGAATAGCATAAAATATTATCCACAATTGACAATATTGAAAGATCGTTACGGGTAAGAATAGGGATGCGTTTATATAGCAGGAGAGAAGCCTGTCACGAGTGAATGGTTCTTTACGTTACAGGTGCAGTAATTGTGTCATTACAGTGTGAGCAAGTACATTAAAAGAAGAAGGAATCTTAACCTTCACAAATCCTCCAAATACCAAATATTTCCTGAAGTAATTTGAAAAAATGGTGTAGCGAAATAGGGCTATGTCGATGTTCTGTAAGATACATCCAGAGTATTCAATACTCCTCTATCCACTTTTTCCAATATTTAATTTTTGGAAGGCATAGCACGCACATAACTTTGCCGCTGAGTAATCTGTTTTAGAAATGTCAAATAATTCTTATTTACCTATACCTGAACGCTACACGCATACTTCAGCCACCGAACGTAGCTACCTTTCAGCCAATGAAAGTATGATGAAAATGTACTGTAAGCGACTGGAAGAGGATAATCAGACTTTAACTATAGAACAATTTGCTCCCGTTTTGGATAAATCATTCCAAAATTCAGCCCTGTGGTAGTTGTCAATGGGTTCACAGCTTGTGACATTTGCATTTGCAATATAAATGTTAAATGCTTTTCTATGTGAATTGGAAAAGTTACCAAAAAAAAAGATGACAATTGCACTGAGACAAATATCAGAGTTATCAGAAATATATTTCCATATGAGAAAGGCATCAGTTTATTAGAAACTTATAAACCTAAAATAATAACAGCTTTAAATGATAAGATGACACATAAAGATACGTTGCTTAAAAAATATTATGTCCAGGTCTATTCCAGTACCAGAACGAATGTACATTGCCAATGGAGAAGAGGTTAAAATTATAAGGATAAAATAATCAGAAATAAATTTATTTCAATTTAAAATTGAACCTGTTACTCGACCTGACACATCTCCCCATTGTTCTAGTAATAATATTTATATTCCAGATACTGTAATAGATGAGTGTTCATTTACTTCCACGACAGAAAATAATTGTTAAATTTTAAATATAGGGGATAATAATTATAATATCTCAAGAATAACTCATAAAATAAAAATCCAGAGAGTGATAAATAAATTAATTATATCTGAACAAATTCAATGTAAAGATTCATTAAAATAATTTTATACTGGCCGAAAATACCTCAAATCATGATTCATATGTGTTGAAATTAACGCAATGGTAAAAAATTAAAATAGGCATAGAAAAAACAAAACGACATCAGAAAACAACAAAGAGCACAAAACATGTTAAAAAGTCGGATATAAAAAAATCCCAATAAAGTTATTCAAAATAAAAAGAACGTTCTATCAAAGGCCACAATCTCGGATGGAGGGTGGCGGGAGGCCATGGCTACCCAGATGCACGAAGCAGGAATCGCGCGGGCAATCACGAAGACCGTCATGAGCTATTTAAAGAACAGGACAACAACAACGCTAATCAACGGGACCGAATCAAGGACACGGACAATACGGCAAGGACTCCCTCAAGGAAGCGTGATATCGCCGACGCTGTTCAACATCTATATCAACGACGTGCCAAGGAAGCAGAACAACCAAGTAGCAGTCTTCGCGGATGACGTATCAGTCTACACATCATCAACCCAGTAGGTGGCGGCAACACAGCGAATGGAACAACACGTCAGGCCGATAGCGGAATATTTCAAAGAAATGGAAGCTGAAGATAAACGAGACCAAAACGCAACTTATCAACTTCAATCAGAAGCACAGGAGAGAAAGGACACAGATCACGATCAACGGGACACGGATCGAGGACACGGACACCGTCAAGTACCTAGGAGTCACGCTGGGCGCGATTCTGATATTCAAAGACCACATACAGGGCACCAGGAGAAGAGCAGGAATAGCAGCAAGCGCATTATTTCCATACATCACGACGCTGTCAAGACTGGACAAGGACATCAAGATCAGACTGTACAACACCTACGTCAGACCAATAACCATGTACGTTGCGCAGGTTTGGAGCTTCGCAGCGAAAACCAACAAGGAGAAGCTACACACGCTGGAACGGAAACTGCTACGCATAATCTTGAACTATAGATGGAAGATGGAAGGATTTCAAGACTACGAGACAACTATACAGAGAAGCTGGGAAAAGGCCGCTAGAACAGAGACTAGGAGAGACAGCGACGAAATTCTTCAGGTACACGATGAGGACGCAGGAAATAATCAGGAACAAAGGAAGGATGACCATAGAAGAGATGTCATTCAGGAAAATCAACAAAATGATCCAATGAGGCCAATAACTGATTTTGAAAGCCAACTATACTGTACGTACAAATTTATATACGGCGGGCCCTGATACCATTATGGCAGGATCAACCATTCCTTCATCCTCGTCAATCGGACTACTGGGTGTCTCGGTCAACAGCAATATGTCCTGGCAAGACCACGTTGCGCACATCGCAAAATCAGTCTCGCAGAAGCTTGGTGCGCTATTTCGCAACAAAAACTCTATAAAACACAGCAGCTGCTCTTGCTCTAAAAAGCGCAAATAAGACCATGCTTAGAATATTGCTCACACATCTGGGGTGCCGCACCTAAGGACACCCTAAAGCTGCTGGATTTCATTCAGAAGAGAGCTTCGGCAACCCGCAGTTGGCCCATGATCTGGAAGGTCTGGAACACCGCAGGCCGATATATCCCTGTTTTACGGATATTTTCACTGCAGATGTTCCCAGGATTTGGCCCGCATCACTCTGCCCCCAGCAGCGCCTGTCAGACAGTCGCGACAGACGGCAAGAGCGCACCCGTTCGTTTTACATCTGGAAACACCTAGAACGTCGTTTTACAAGGACTCCATTGTCTTTGGAACTCACTCCCAGGACATGTGTTTCCCCCTAATTACAACAGACAACTATTCAAGGACCGTGCCAATCAACATCTTCGCGCACATATGCTCGTCGAGTACCATAAGATCTTCTTTTTGTGTGTGTGCCAGTGTCATAAAAATAAAAATGTATTTAAAAGAAATAATTTTGACCTTCATATTTTCGTTAGAAACTTAAATATTGTCTAATAATTTAAAAAAAAGGTACTTAGATCAAGACATAATTTGTTTAATATGAAAAAAAAAACGTGCAAAAATCATACTAATTTGTTAATCAGGCACACTTATTGGCCATTAACAACTGAAACAATTCCTTTAAATCTGCCCATTCACGAATGGGTATAAAAATTATTTTATGAATGATTTACCGTCTATAAAAGGAATACAAACATATCATATTCAAAAATTAAGTTAAAATAATTTCCTTACTAATATGCCCTTTTATACATTTAGTTTGTTTAAGCATGGCATGCATATAAATAAGCCAGAATTTTATTTAGGTAAATTGTTCTTTTGGATACATAGACATAGATGGTAGACTCGAAAGCAATGGCCATATCCTGAAATATAATTTTAGGAATGGTTACTTACTTGTCGCGTGTATTAAACTCGGTATTAACAGGTTAAGCGCCAAGGATATTTTAGTGAACCACTCCCCTGGGTCAACATATTTTTTTCTTCTAATCGGCACCATTGGGCATCAGTTATACCCATTTTCCCCGATTTTCATAACTTTATTCTCCAGAATTAGAAAAAAAATTCAGCGGACACCGGCGTCCGCTCTGGACTGTGAAAATTGGGAGCGGTAACCGGAGTCCGATATGGCCCGACAAAAATGTTCAGAACCAGCAGATAAGGTACAAAAAAGTCGCAATAGGACTATTACTAGGTACTTCAGTTGTTAACGTTCACTTTCGATATTCATCAATTATAGAGGGATTACTGAAGTTTTAAAAACGGCTTCAAAACTATTCCTCTTCTAAGAATGAGCTTGACCGTTCATAAGCTCGAAAAATTGAATTGCACGAGAAAATAGGAAATATTGTAAAGGGTGCCACAAAAAAATAACAGGATGGATTGACAAGAACAAAGTTAAAAAGGTATAACTTACTTCGTTCAGTGCGAAGGAAATCCTAGTTTCTGACTTCCCGTTAAATGTTTCAACTTATTTCACAGAAAACGCTAATTGTGCAGAACTATCTACATATTTTCACAATTTTAAGTTAAATCTTTTTTCATACATAAATAAGCAAATTTGTTATCTTTTAGGCTCGTTCAATCATGTTTTTACTCTGTAATTCAACTGTTTATGTTTTTTTAAACATATAAATTAATAAAAACAATATCTCACTTGATAGTGTATACCTATAGACTCTGGTGTAACTACAAAAAACCTGATATCAGCGATTATTGATGCAGGGCCATGGCGGAGACATCATGTTAAACTGCATGTAAGCGTGTCCTCTTGGCCGAGCAGAATCTATGAAGATTATAAAGTCAGGCGGACACCGGTGTCCGCCTTGGCCCAGACAGCTCTCATGGAGTCGAACCCCGGTGTCCGCCATGGCGTTTAACCTGTTAAAATTGTTTGTAAAGCAATTAAATGTTCTTCTGGCAGTTGCTTGCTTCAGGAGTCTGAGCAGGTTTTAAAATAATATCTTAATTGCCGTTTTCGATTCTATGTACGATCCTCCTTTTCATATTTTCTGCATTTTTTATCTTTTAGCTCTTTCTAAACCCAAACTAATCTAAAATGTTTTATTATTATTAATAAAGAGGGCGTGGGAAATCTACTTGGCAGACTATCCCCAGTCTGATGGTGTCCGATACGACGGAATGTCGCTAGTACTTCTGCCTTGTGACTAAAGGGTGTGTCGGGTTGGCTTCTCGCCTTCCCTTTCTTATGGCCAATACAAATATTACTAAATTTCTTTGGATATCTCTAGATCTTTTTGTTCAGACTATACCATTATTATCGGAGCATTTATTATGTCTGATTTCTCAAAAGTATTTTAATTTCCAAAATAATTTGTATTCGAAGTAAGGACTTTCATTTTTATTATCATTTTGCAAAGATCAGAAATCCTTCTCCTCCTGAAAACTGCCATTATTTGTAACCGCAAAATACTTTTCTTTATTTGATATTTAAGGCTGGTTCTTAAACTCCAGGAAAAGTTTAAATAAAACTGAATTGTCTTTAGATTAAAAAATATTCAAATTTGTTTATTCTGCCTTCACCGACAATAGCTCCAAATTTGGAGATACTAATGTATATCTTGATTATTGTCAACAGTATAATTCTAATTGAGACATTTGGCAAGATTGTTTTTTTTTTAGTTTTTTTTTTGTGCCAAGAAATTTGATATAATCTATGGCATTAGGTTCCCAAGAGTGTGGAGACTTCATGAGCGAAATCAATTTGCCATATCACAGAACAGACTTATCTATGATCATTTTAACATAGGATTGCAATATTTCTATGGCAATTCTTTGATTGGATGATTGATTCTCCATTTTAGACATTCTCCTGCAATATTTTAGAGGTTTGAATGTTGAGATATCCGCCTGTTGTAAAATGCGGGTGGCGTTTGGATAGAGGACGAATAGAATTATTTTTAACCTAGTGCAAAAGTCACAAAGCCTAGTAACAACTGTCCAGAGAGGTAGCATGACTGTCCATGAATAATGTAACTCGAAAATCCACATTTTACTTCACCAAATGTTTGAAAAAGTATTGGCTATATGCTCATCCATCCAGATATAGTAATGGTAAAAACAAATTCTTTTGGTACAGTTATCATTCTCTTTTGGCGCTCTAATGTAATAGTAAATACTGAGAGGTGGAACAGTTAAACGCGATGTACCAAACGTAGATAAAACTGTAATGACTGATTTTGCTATGCCACGGTCATCTTCGTATACGTTTAAACACCCTTAGGAGCTAGCATTTTTTTATTCTGAGGACACAGAAGAAAATTTGTCTCATTCTCGCTAAAAATGCGGTTTGAATCGTCTCGAAGATTCGTTTGTTCAAGTTATTCGTAATTTCCCTGAAACCCTTTTCCGGTGTGGGTTTGACACACTTAGAATAATGGGGTGGAAGCTGATTCTAATTTTTGAATTGCCAACTGAGGGTGCCTCTTTAAGAATGCCTTAACAAGACACTTGTCCGTCAATGGAAGTTAATACTTCTTTCGCTGCATGAGAGTGATTTTTCAAGGCCGCGTCACGACAAGCTTTGACATTTTTGTCTCGCAAGAGAGATAAAGTATATGACGCTCTTTCTTTCTTTCTCTTTTATGAAATCGGTAAAGAAGTATTCACTTCTATCGCGCGTACTCAAATACACCCGACTTTTTTCGCTTTGGGTTTTCTTCTAAAAACTTCGTTACTGAACATTGCTGCGCATCTTTTCACTGTGACAGTCTGTAAACAGTTTACCATCAGATTCTTTTCTTTAGTTTTTAAGACTAGTGATACTCCACGGGAAATTTTAAGAAACTTTCCTGAGAGCGAAAGCTGTAAGGTGGTTCTTGGATATCTCTGATAGATTCCTAGTTCAGAATTTATCTAGAAGTGTTGTGTTTTAAAGAATTTGAACAGGTTTAAAGTAGAAAATGTACCAAAACCATTTTGAACTTAATCGTATCTCATTCCCAGCGCAAAATATAGCTGTTGGCCCCTACAAATATAGTAAATAGACCAACAACTTTAAGAAAGATGAATATAGATAAATTTTACACTCTCTGTTAATATGTTTTGAAATGCTGACCAAAATTATTTTCGTTTTATAATGACAAAATTAAAAAGCTTTTAAATAATCTGTAGTATAAACAACCCGGGTCTGTTCAACATAGTTGAATGAGAAAAGTAAAGTTGTGCTTTTTCTTTATTTTGCCAATGACCGTCAAAACCAACCAATCCCTACGTTGTGTTATTATTATATCTTGCACAACTTTACTTACCCCGAATGCGCTTCGACGAAACACAATTAGAGAAACTTGAGGGAAAGGGGCGCCATGTAAATTAAAACACAGATTCCTAATACACATAATTTATTAGAGAAAACGTGCCGGACTCAGCCTGGAATTCACGAGGAGAAAGAGTACGGCAGAGAAAACCTCGATATAAATTCCTAAACCGAATTATGCTGTATATCTTTATTAGTATAATAATTAATTACATTTCTGTCTCCCGCGCCAAAATTTGTCGATCCACAGTTGTGACAATACTACAATACATTCAAAACTGAAGAGGTTGGTATTAGTTAGCCAGACGTTGCCAGCAGGTACTGAGGTCCCATACTGGAGGCTACTTAGCTATAGTTGCAATTTGAACCAATATCTCTAGAATGATCTTTTATCACATTTCGGGTGTTTATAAGCAATTGGCACCAAGGCGAAAATCAAGGTTACAAATTAATGTTAATTTAAAGTTCACATAAGTTTCATAAAAAAGCAAATCATTAAAAAAAAACATTTGTTAAAAGAACGACTTAGTGCGCTTTGCCCGCAAGCCCACGATTTATTGCTAGGATATTCGCCCAGTCAGGAGACGAAAATGTTAGTAGATTCATCAAGTCTCTTGCTTACATTACAATCACAGTCATACTAAAACTAAAATTCCAGCAAACAATACATTTTTGTTTTCATTTAAAACAGTGTTATTCACAACATAAAACAATTTCATTAAATATATACACATGTTATTCCATCAAATATGAATTATCCATGAGAATTAAAGAAATACTTGTACAAATTATGTTAAAAACAATATTATAAATTTAATTTTACTGACCTGTAATACAAAAAAAAACAATCACAAAATAAATTGTTCACTGCGCCGGTTTCAGACTATCTATCACCGTTCTCGAGTGATACCTTTCGGATCTCTTCGAAAAAAACCTCGCAAAACCCGACTTCAATTTATGACTTGTTTTTCTCTTTTTCTTTCTTTACATATATGGGTGTCCAAAAACCAAATGTATAGGGTCTAATGAAATAATATTTTAAATAGGCGGGTTACCTCAAGTTATTGGCGATGTGGTCAATAATAGAAGTCATCACGAAATTTTAATACAGTTATTGACCATTAATATTGCTTGACAAATTATATTTTTTATGAGTGGTAACACTCAACTCAACTGTCCCAGTATTAAAGACAATAAGTTATCAAATATTCGTTACGATTGGAAGAAGACAGTTGCACTAACGTTGCTGCAATTTTGACTGGTTACAATGAGACAATATTTTATATAAATGCAGATATGCTTCTATTCTGTTCTATGCAGATTACTTCTGTTAATTCCACCCATTAAAACTCTTGTTATTTTGATTTAAAATGTAAAAGCCGATTACCGGCTTACAGCCAATAACTTAATAGTTTACGCGGATGTTTCATTAAAAACATATTTTTCATAAAATATTTTTAAATATAACGTAAATAAACTGCCGTTCATAACTTTCGAGCATTCAAAATTCATGGTCAGATTTTAACAATCAATATCTTAACTAACAATTGATGGAATTAAATGCGGTTTTCGAAATAATAAAGCCCAATGCTTTACAAATCAGCTGACTTGTACTATATATCTAAAATTATCCATATTCAAATTATACAGGGTTATTCGCAATTGCCTCACAAAATTCAAAATATTCACATCTCTCCCAAATATGCAGAAGTGATTTTTTTATAGGTTTGATGATAGCACAGTAGTCATTGGCTCCATATCTCGGAACGTTTTCGAGACTTTTCATTTATCGATAGCGTTTAAAAAATTGCTTAAATATCTTGAAAATCGGTGTATTGGAAAGTTTGCCTTAATTTGAAGCTTCTCTTGTTTTTTTTTTTAAATATTTAAATAACATCAGGGCCATCTCATTTTAAAGTAAATGATTTTTTTTCTCCAAATTAGGCTATTATAATGTACAGGGTGTCCCAAATTCGAGCCTCATCATTGGGATCTCGGAAACTAGAAGAGATACGAGGTCGGTTAAATGGAGGCAAAGTTGCGCAGTTTGATGCTGATCAAAATGCTACAGTACAAGTTTAAAAATTCCGAATACTTCCGAAGATTTTTGGAAAAAAAACGAATATTCGCGATTTAATTTTTATTTTTGTATGACTCTATTTGAATAGATATAACAAAATAAATTTCACATTTTCATTGCTACTTTTTCTGTTCTTCAAGATGGTGTTATCAGATTTTCAAGCCGACGTTTCGTCTTTGAGCTGCCATCATCAACTTTGTTTTTTTAAATACGGCCCTGGATTTTTTATTACGGATTTTAAGAGCTCCTAAGGTCCCAAAACCAATAATGTATCGCACTTATTCGAAAAATTCATATTAGTGACATTTTCCATAAGAATTCATGAGTTAGAGAGAGACAGAAAATAGATTTTTAATAGGATTAAAAATAAAAACCTTTTTTTACGCATTAACAACGTAAGAGAAAACTGAGAGTAAAAAATCTATTTTCTGTCTCTCTCTAACACATGAATTCTTATGGAAAATGTCACTAATATGAATTTTTCAAATAAGTGTGATACATCATTGGTTTTGGGACCTTAGGAGCTCATAAAATCCGTAATAAAAAGTCCAGGGCCGTATTTAAGAAAACAAATTTGATGATGGCAGCTCAAAGACGAAATGTCGGCTTGAAAATCTGATAACGCCATCTTGAAGAACAGAAAAAGTAGCAATGAAAATGTGAAATTTATTTTGTTATATCTATTCAAATAGTGTCAAAAAAAAATAAAAATTAAATCGCGAATATTCGTTTTTTTTTTTCAAAAATCTTCGGAAGTATTCGGAATTTTTAAACTTGTGATGTAGCATTTTGATCAGCATGAAACTGCGCAACTTTGCCTCCATTTAACCGACCTCGTATCTCTTCTTTTCCAAGATCCCAACGATGAGGCTCGAATTTGGGACACCCTGTACATTATAATAGCCTAATTTTGAGAAAAAAAATAATTTACTTAAATATGAGATGACCCTGATGTTATTTAAATATTAAAAAAAAACAAAAGAAGCTTCAAATTAAGGCAAACTTTCCAATATACCGATTTTCAAGATATTTAAGCAATTTTTTAAACGCTATCGATAAATGAAAAATCTCGAAAACGTCCCGAGGTATGGAGCCAATGACTACTGTCCTATCATCAAACCGATAAAAAAATGACTTCTGCATATTTGGGAGCGATATGAATATTTTGAATTTTGTGAGGCAATTGCGAATAACCCTGTATAATTTGAATATGGATCTTTTTAGGTATTTAGTACAAGTCAGCTGATTTGTAAAGCATTGGGCTTTATTATTTCGAAAACCGCATTTAATTCCATCAATTATTAGTTAAGATATTAATTATTAAAATCGGACCAGGAATTTTGAATGTTCGAAAGTTATGAACGGCAGTTTATTTATTCTAGGTAAGTGAATCCACCAGCCAGATATTGTCTACGAGCGCTAAAAGCTTCTTGTATCTTCAATCAATATGTGCTTGTAAAATTAGTCAATATCAAATGCCCTGCCAAGCATTTTTCATATAATAATAACGTAAAAAAGTTTAATTATAGTGCTACGCACAATAGCATTACTTTACTATGTATATGCATAATGGCTGCATTAAAATTTAATGGAAATTGTATGATTTATTGAATAATTTATGTCAGATTAGTAATATTTGGTAAAACTCAATATATGGGTTGAGCTATATCGTCCTCGATAACAATAGTGGCCAATAGCAAAACATTATTTACTGCATTATTTAGTAAATATAATTATTATATTCATTTTAAACCGTTAACCCTTCATATTCTAAATAATAAATTGGTAATAGCAATAAAACCTATAATAATTCCCTTTGTCAACGTACTATCTGCATGCAAATTATGCGTTCAATAAAATATTATCTTGTTTCCTAAAATTCATAGCATAAGCAAATAAAGCACACGGGGCTAATTAGAAATTGCTTTTAGGAAATTATCTTGAATTTTCAATAGGTTGCAGATCCTTCCAAAAGGTTTTTATGCGCTTCAGCTTAGCCCTATGCCCCATGTGACGAATATAGAAGCTAGCAAGTAAATTTGGTAAAAAACTCAATTTTGACAGATTCAACAACTTAGTTACTCAACTCCTTTGTCATTTTTAAACATTTCCTGACTTTAAGGTGATAATGAGTGTTGCGCTCTTTGCAAATCACTTTTGAATATTTGTTAATGATGTAAATCAATAACCCCCAGAATATCAAATAAAAATTGTTGACAGGCACTCATAGATAGATATAAATAGATAATTTCAACTGAAACAAAACTAGATTTTTCAATTTTGAAAGTTTGCCCCAATTAGTAAACTCCAGAGTTATTAAAATAATATTAATAAGAATTGTAATATTGTAAAGTACTAAAATGCATAAACTACTAAATAAATATCACTCTCCTAAGTTTGAACCTGAACTTAAAAATTATTATATAAACATTAAAAGCAAACTATAAACAACGCGAGCAGGCAACGCGAGCGATTATCAACCTTAAACAGGCAACAGTCAGCAGATTTAATAATACAAATACGCTAGCGAACCTTCAGTTCGTCAGACTTTGTGTCCCACTTAAATCTGAGTCGTGTTGCTCGAGCACATTGCCCGCGGACACAATTTCCTTACCTGAGTCGTCTTGCTCTAGCACATTGCTCGCGGACTCAGGGGTCGCCTTCCCTCAGTATTACAAATCGAATCTACTGGAGATTTACTAAAAGATAATTTTCAAAGTAAAAATCAGTAAAGTTCAAGTGCAAACTCTAAGTGGAAATTTAAGTGAATCTAACCCAAAATAACTATAAATGAAAGACAACACAAACTGTCGAGAAAAACTATATTTATAAAACAGTGACCAAATACTTAGAAACAATTCATAAATATACTTCAATCTGCAGGCTACAGTAGCACAAGTCGACCAAAAAGGGGCACATCACTTTGACTCAATAGTCAAAATACTTATACATTATTGTACCGGGTGTTTCACTATAAATGGAACCCCCCGTTAACTTTCTCGATTAACGTTTTAGAAAAAAACGTCAAATACAAAAAATAAAGGGTACGATGTGAAGTTTTTTGCGGCATAGCACAGTTGTATACAGGGTGTTCCACAAATGCGGGATTAAACAAAGTTTTATTTTTTTAAATGGAACTCCCTATATATTATTGCATATTTGAATTTTGCGGAGAATTCTAGACATATTTCATAAATAATGACCTATACCTATCTGTTACTGTTTTTGAAATATTGACAATTGAAAATCGACCATTTACCAAGTTTGACAGCCTGTAAAATCTAAACGGCTAAAGATAGAGCAAAATGGTTTGCATAAGCTTTTCATAAGCTATCGTTCGACACTAATTTTAGATTTAACCACAGGTTAAATTTAACCGGAATTTCTTGAGCTCTGGTTAAATAAAAAATTAATGTCAAACGATAGCTTATGAAAAAACAAGATAGGAAAGTGCAAACCACTTTGCTCTATCTTTAGCCGTTTAGATTTTACAGGCTGTCAAACTTGGTAAATGGTCGATTTTCGACTGTCAATATTTCAAAAACAGTAACAGATAGGTATAGGACATTATTTATGAAATATGTCTAGAATTCTCCGCAAAATTCAAATATGCAATAATATATAGGGTGTTCCGTTTAAACAAATTAAACTTTGTTTAATCCCGCATTTGTGGAACGCCCTGTATACAACTGTGCTATGCCACAAAAAACTTCACATCATACCCTTTATTTTTTGTATTTGACGTTTTTTTCTAAAACGTCAATTGAAAAAATTAAAGGGGGGTTCCATTTATAGTGAAACACCCGGTCCGGTACTGTTTAGTTAATGGCAATATACTGCGAAGCACGATACACATATAACGGTATGCTCTTGCGCAGGCAGAACCTCCCACACAGAAACGTGTGACGTCACCCGGGAACGAAGCTTTCGATTCTGCTATGTAAGCGTGTATATAACATATGTTTTGAAATGCAATATTCGCAGTTTTGGGGGATTTTAAAGGACATTTTCGATAATAGGTACGTTCCTAATTATACGTGTACGTGTGTTAGCTAAAGAATAAAAGCAGTTTCATTCCATATTTATATTATTAATTATAATTGATATATTATACATAGTTCTACTCTAGAAAATAACTTAAATGTATAAATGGTTATTTAAGTATTATTTCAACATTTGAGAACTAAGTAAAAATGTCGGGATGAGATTGGTTGACGTGATGTTTATACTTGATGCGTAGAATCGAGGGGCACGCGTATTGATAGTATTGTTTTATAGTTCATTCCTTCATAAATTAATTTTTTCTTAATTTAAAAAAATTACGTAAATTCAAATATTCTGTACGCCACTGAAGTAGATCAGCTGAGCAAAGTTCTTTTTGATTCTAATATCTTAGCCCATAACATATCCAAAAATAATTAAAAAAAATCCCTTGCAAATAAAAAGTCATTAAGCATTAAAAAATTATTCAATTTAATTTAGCCCACAAGATATAGATTTACCAAACTTAAAGTACAATTTTAATTTTCTTTGTATTGACCTCATTATTTAATAGTCAATATTCTGAACCCTTTCTAATATTTTTTGCCCATTTTTACATATTTATTTTATTTCCACTGAAGTTGACTCGGTTTTTGATCCCAATACCTTAAGCCATAACATCCAAAAATCTTTGAAAATAAAAAAGTTATTTTTTACATAATAATTTTTTTATCATTCCATTAAAAATGTTTCAGTGCTTTGTTTTTTTTTCAATAAACTAGCAAACAAATGAGTTTTTTTTTATTTTACATTTTCAAGAAATTTCAAGATTTTGTTGGTTTCTTTCCATGATTTGAGAACTAATTTCTTATCTTGTCTTGAAAAACAAGGATCATTTCTTGTCATGATCTTGTCTTGAAATCAAGACAAAATCAAGAAGTTGTCAAGGAAATGACGACCCCTACATATAGTACCGGATTTGGTTAAAAAGCAGTTTTTTTAAATATACCATTTTATAAATATAATAATAATTAACAAAAAGGGAAGGCCTAAATGAAAAAAAAAATATTCTTCATAAAAGTTTCGCTTATGTCTTGACAAGGTAATAGAGCAAATCCTATATTTTTTGCTTGTAAGCTAACAAACATATCACAATAAAATCATATACATATCGTAACGGATTTCGTTAAAAAGTAGTTTTTTAAAATATACCACTCAATTAACAAAAAGAAAAGGCCCAAATGAAAAAAAATATTCTTCACAAAACTGTATAGAAACTTAACCTTAAAAAAAAAATTAAAAAAGCAACGGGGTTCGAACTCCGGCCGCGCCGCTCCGCCGCGCCGATAGAGCCGCCGAATCGAGACCTAACTACCTAGACCACTCGGCCACGAGAGCTGTTGGAACAGAACGATTGCATCGCGAAGACATGGCGCGAATAGGTGCGCAAATCAATGAGCTTTTGTAGCGCTACAGAACCTAACTGATTTTAGCACCCTGGTACCATCGTATGTGAGTATGTGTAAATATTCCTCCCAGCGCGCGTTAAGAAGTTTCACTTCAATCACACTTCAATAATACATGTTGCTTTATTTTTTTACTTATTTAAATTTTGGCAAATAGTTTTTAACCACCGTGGACCGTGAACCGTGATTTGATCGTGGTATATCTAAAAGAATGTTTAAAGAACGGAACTAAGGCACAGCAGCACCCGAATGTCGAATTAGCGGCAGCTAAAATCACGGTACGGTACGTGAAATTAGGATCCATCTCTAGCCATAGGATCTCCCTTTAGAGTGTGTGCCACTGCCAATAAGAAATCATGTAAATCGTGGAAATATGTAATAAAAATAATAAATAATGAAGTAAAGCTTTAATAATTAAAGATACTCACCATCTTTTATGTTAATTCCATCTTCTCTTCGACAAGCACGAATCCACTGATTTGCTAACTCATGTTTAGGAAAGCGAAAATATTTAATATTACTCCCTTTGGTGGTCCTATTATTGTTCTTACAAGTAGCCACAGCACAGTTCGGCATGATTATACTATAAGTAGTTAATTTAAATAATCCTATAACATATATAAACACAAAACAAATCGAAAAATTAACTTAACTAAATAAACTATGACAGCGCCAAAAGGAACATTTTTTCCCGGGTGACGTAGATGCGCGGGTGAGTCAAAAACGAGTCTAGAAATCAGCATACCGTTATATGTGTATCGTGCTGAGAAGTAAGAAAAACAAGAGGCAGCCATTTTGTCACACCTTGCAAGGATCAAGAAAATGAACCTACCACGACAGGCGGCTGCGCAAAGCCGCAAATTACAACATAATGACACGAACACCATCTGCCAGGCTTCGAGTAAACAAGCAGTCCGTTAAACAACGCAAACTACCATGAGGCACAGAAGCAAATTCGTCAGAACCATCTGCCAATAACCAGCCCAACAGGTCAGAAAAAATCCACCAAGGACAACACCTACCAGATGGGAAGTCGACCAGAGAGAAAGCCTGACCAATAACTAATCAGCCACCAAGGAATCCGCGTATCCGGTCGCCATCTATCATTCACAAAGCGAAATAGAGAGGAACAGCTAAAGAGTAACTTATAGTTTTCTTTTATCAAGTAAAACCGTTGTTAATTCACATCAAGTATAGGCAATAATACGAAAAAATAATATGATTACTAAAGTCATTGGATATGGAGATTGGAGAGTTGCAAAGAGATTTAATTTCTATAAACAAAGCCAGTATCTTGAAGTAGGTCAGCAAGTTTAATCGAATAATTTGCTATACAACGTCAGCAAATTTTTTTATAAGTCAAGAGGCGAAACTGAGTCATATAAATTGCTTTCATTTTTATAATAAGACATAAAATGTTATTAATATTAAAAATAGTAAGTATTATTTGCATAGACAGGACCGTATGTAAGCGATAACTAATCAAAATTAATTAATTTATAGGATATAATATCCTAAAAATCAATATTTTAAAATATAATTTTAGAAATAGGCTGCACATATTCAATATTGGTAAACTATTAGAAGACAGGACCGTCTTTATACACACATACATGAGTTTGATAAAGTTCAATATTATGGATATAAAAATAAGAATTAAGGAACTATAGTTAGATAATATAAAGATAGGACTGTCTTTTGAATATTATAGAATAACTAGTGTATATGATTCTAGCAAGAAATACGTATTATAAACTATTTTATTTTCGTAAATCTAGAATTAGAATTGTAAATATTACTAAGAATACTAATAAAGTTATGATAAAAAGGTTATAATTCAAAGAACAACTTTCATGGGGTGGATGTATTACTTGCAGGCTGAATCTATAACAATTATTCAAAGCAAACAAAATATAATTGCGATACAAATATCAGTATTTTATAAAAAGTCGAGGAATTGTGTCTAAACGTTGATTGACTAATAGGCGTCTATTAGCCAATCAACGGTATAAATAAACATTGCTAAATATAGTCGTAGAAATAGGATGAGTAAAACTTCAATATTGATAGGTAAAATACTAGCAGACAGAACCGTCTTGTGAATATTATAGAGTTGTACATACTATTCGTTCTTTATATTTTGAAAATCTAGAATTAGAGTTGTAATAGTATTAAGACAATTTATAAAAGTAATTTTCTTTTTCTTAGATGTACACACGAAGCATCAGCTTACTATACTAGTCTCTCCAGCCGATTGTCATGGTTAAACCCTCAAATAATTAAAGGAGATGACAAACAATGCTGAGAAATAGACTGCAGTTGAGGCTAGGAAGGAAATAGCAAAGGATCTGATGATATTTTATTTTCTATGGCTATAATGTAATGTTGTAATATGCGACAGGTTTTCTCGAATTGAGGTATTTCCTTTTAAAGCAATAGAGGTCGTGTTAACGTTAGGGACCAACGTTTAGATGGCGGGGAAACGTGTGAACAACTAAAATGCATAAACTACTAAATAAATTTCACCCTGTCCTAAGTTTGAATTTAAACTTGGAAATTATTATATAAACATTAAAGGCAAACTATAAAACACGCGAGCAGGCAACGCAAGCGATTATCAACTTTAAAGATGCAACACTCAGCAGATTTTATGATATAAATACGCTAGCGAACCTTCAGCTTGTCATACTTTGTGTCTCACCTAAACCTGAGTCGTGTTGCTCAAGCACATTGCGCGCGGACTTAATTTCCTTATCTAAGTCGTCTTGCTCGAGCACATTGCTCGCGGAGTCAATTCCCATGCCTGAGTCGTTTTGCTCGAGCACATTGCTCGCGGACTCAGAGGTTGCCTTCCCCAAGTATTACAAGTCCAATCTAGAGAGATTTATTAAAAGATAATTTTCAAAGTAAAAATCGGTAAAGTTCAAGTGCAAACTCTAAGTGGAAATATAAGGGAATCTAACCCGAACTAACTATAAATGGAAAACAACACCAACTCTTATGAAAAACTATATTTATAAAACAGTGACCAAAGGCTTAGAAACAATTCATAAATATACCTCAATCGACAAATCGTGCGCACTTTAGTACTTGGGCATAATATAATCTTATCAACATTTCTGAATGACAGACATTGTTAATATTTTCTGGTTAAGTTTGCCCAATATACGTTGTCATTGTTTATCCGAAGTGCTTTCTTTATCATCTCTTCCCACCAGACGGAGAGCGATTCAGGATCTTAGCTACTCTCCTGCACGCTAATCAAGGCGTGGCGTCATGGGATAAAACAATTCGTGGCAATATTAGGAACAATTTGAAATTATTAATAGACCTGGAAATGTATGACTCTATCACAATGACTGTAAAGAAAAATTCACTTATTAATTAAAGCAGGTAAGACATTAACCGGGGTAAGTATAAACATTCTTTTTTACTTCCATTTCAAGACCCTCAAAAATCAAAAATGGAAGTATGGCCCATAATAGGTTTATATGTCCTATTTTGTTTAATAAAGGTTGACCACCCCTACTATAGAATAAGAGCGTTTAACGGATCTTAAGAAGTCTCGTAAAAATTTGTTATGAGTGACATGATCAATCTCTGCGCAATGAAAAGGCATGGATAAAGTAGTTCTAATATTTTTGACTATTTCAGAACCGTGAAATCGCCTATTCTACCCTAATATACGCCAGTGGGTATTATAATTCATTTTAAGAAGTCTCGTAACTGAGTCTGCACAAAGATTTCATTTTGTTGATTTCATAAATGTTACATTGTTGGTTGCAAGTAGAAGTCGGCCCTTTAAGCTGCTCTAATTTGGACATGAAGCCTCTTTTAACATATTTCTGTATTTTTTATATGTTCAATGTGAACATTGCAATCAAAATTCAGACACCAGTGGCCATCACCGTTGTTATCTAATATATTAAAAATGTATTAACAATGATGTTTTTCTTTGTGTTTGGCTTATGTCCTATGTGTAATTTATTTGCCAAATATTGTACAGGAACCGTAAGCAACTTTAACTTTATTACCAATATCTAACAATAATCTAAGATTTGCATTAAAATATGTAATCTTGAATTTCGTTCTCTGGAAAACTAAAATTTGCGAAGTCTATTACCTTACGCTAGAGAGTTGTTTGTTGTTATTGTAGCGTTCTAAGTATTTACATTTGATTCTAACATCCCTATTCTGAACTTAGAATTTGCATCTTAAAATTTAAAACATTAACTATCTCATACTTTGGAATAACGGAACGCGTCCACTGGTATCGACGGATATACTTCCAAAGTGCTCTGTGGTCGTCTTTTATTTTCGAACGATCTCTTGACGGATATGAACGATATTTTTTGACAATTGACGTGGCCTTCTCTTCCGCACGCTGAGCGGGTTCTCAGGGGAGAAGATGAGTCTCGAAGTTAAGACATTCTCTTTACAATTTTTGACTATAAGGTCTAATTTTCGTATTAAATTATGAGATAATAATTTTTGGCAATAAGCACTTTGCCATCAATATTATGTCGTATTATCGCCAATATAGTTCCATAAATGTACTTTATGTTGAGTGAGGTTACCCTTTTAAAAGGCATGTTACATAGGTGTGTCTATATTAGATAGTTAAATATTTATAATTTAACTAGGGTCCTTCCTCATGTCTGAACCTCCATCCTCTGCTCGGTTTTCTACTAGCTTGGCGAGATTCTCCAGTTTCGCTTCAGCCCGTTTGAGTTTTTTTTTTGGCGAAATGATGCTGACCGCACGGCGTGACGTGCAGCTTCACCAAACGCGGTAAAGTTCTAATTGAGGCAAATGAAGTAGTTATCTAAGTTAGAAAATAGCCACCAACCAGTACCAGTAGCTTCCATTTCCATATGACCACATAGTACAAGTAGGCCCTATAGTCGCCTTTCTTATTTTAATTGAACTTATCGCCAAATAACTTTTAGTCAACAACATACCTGTGTCTGTATTAGATAGTTAAAATTATTTATAATTTAACGAGGGTCCTTCCTCGGGTCTGAACCTCCATCCTTCGCCCGAACTTCAACTAGTCTAGAGATATTCTCCAGTTTCATTTCTGCCCGTTTGAGACCTTTTTGTCGAAATATGCTGACCGCACGGCGTGACGTACTGCTTAACCGAAAGCAGTAAAGTTCTAATTAAGGTCAGTCAAGTAGCCCTATGAGTTAGGAAATAGCCACCAACCACTACCATTAACTTCCAATTCCGTACGACTATATAATACAAGTAGGCGATATAGTTGCCTATCTTATTTTTATCGACCTTACCGCTAAATGACTTTTAATCGAGTATTATCTTTTATTGTATCTAATACCGTTTCTTATCGTTATTTGATTAACTGAATAACGCCTTTCTTCGTTACCGTATTTGAGATTATATTAGTTAACTAATATCTTGCTAATATCACTGTAATTATCTAATTTCCTTTTTGGGTATTTCGTGCATTTACCTCAATGTTACGCCCTTACTGTAGGTCATGTAATTACCTATCTCATTTTTATCGAACTTACCGTTAAATGTCTTTTGACCGATTATTATCTTTTATTGTGTCTATTACTGCTGCTTATCGTTATTTGATTAACTAATACCGATTTCGTTCAGTACCGTATATGATATTATAATGGTTAGCAAATGTCTCGCTAACACTATAGCTATTATCTGATTTATTTTTGTATTACGCTACGCACTTACTATAACTCCCTGTAAGCCTTATGGCAGTAGACCGTCTTACCTAACTACCACTTTAGGATTTCATCCATAAGCAGGTTACCGAATTGAGCTCATTTCGATTTCCCCTGTATATTTTCATTGACCATATCACAAGTTACTTTATTTGATTTAATATATTTTTTAAGTCTTTATTTGTCCACTGATATGATAGCTGCCATAGGATTAATTTATAATTGATTTTTAGGGTGATTTATGATTGTCCGTTATTAAGTCGGAACTTTATAAATTCAGATTCAAGTCAGGCAGTATTAATGATTTAGAACTTAAGATTAAGACTTGATAATCTTATAATTTGGGTGATACTTATTTAGCAGAATCTTATTATTATTTTAAGTGCGACACTATAATCTCAATTAGGTTTGAGACATAATTAATTTTCGAAAAATTCAGTATACAATGCCTTAAAGATATCACCCCCCCCCCCACTTTGACCGCAACCCTCTGAATCGATTTCCGTCAAAAACAATCCGAACCTCTTTTTCATGGTCTTCAATATATCTACAAAATTTAAACTCGAACTCAAACTAACCCAAATTTACAATGATCAAAGATGATGCAACTCACTCATGTTAAGCCTGAATGTTACCGACAACTTAGCTAGTGCGTTCGCTAATATGTCGGTAACTTTCTTAGCGAACGTTGGGAAATAACGAACAGCGGTTGTGTTGGTAACATTCCAACATGCCTTCGGGCCCAACGCAAAATGCATTTCTTTAACTTGAAAATAATGATATTGCTATTCTTGTGTACATTTTATCAACTCTTAGAAACCGCATGGAGCTTGTTTAGGTTCCGAATCAGAACTCCGAACCCTGGGATGAGCAGCTTCCTAGGTAAAAGATATGGACCTGAAAACTAACTCACACCCATCATAATTTCTAAAAATCGCGATGGCAGAAAAGCGAACTGCGTCTTTTTTTTTCTTTTTTTTTATGGCAGTGGCACACACACTAAAGGGAGATACTATTGAGCTCAACGAGCGGTGTGTGTGCGAAGATGTTGATTGACACGGTTCTTGAATATTTGTAGGTTGTAGTTAGTGGGAAACAGATGTCCTGGAGGTGAGTTCCACAGTGATGCAGTGCGCCAGACAAAGGAGTTCTCGTAAAGCGATGTTCTAGGTGTTTCTATTTGTACGACGAACTGGTGCGCTCCTGCCGTCTGTCGGGACTGTCTGACAGGAGTTGCCAGGGGCGGGATTATGCGGGCCAAATCCTGGGAACGTCTGCCGTGAAAGTGTCTGTAAAACAGAGACATCTCGGCCACATGTCTGCGATGTTCCAGACTATCCAGATTCCGGGTCAACTCCGAATCGCCGACGAGACGCACAGCCCTCTTCTGAATGGAATCCAGCAGTTTTACGGTATGCTTTGGTGCGGTACCCCAGATATGTATATATTCTTAGCACAGTCTTATTTGCGCTTTGTACAGCAAGAGCAACTGCTGCGGTGTATAGAGTTTTTTGTTGCGAAATAGCGCACCAAGCTTCTGGGAGGCTGACTTTGCGATGTTAGCAACATGGTCATGCCATGACATATTGCTGTTGACCGAGACACCCAGCAGCCCGATTGACGAGGATGAAGGAATGGTCGATCCTGCCATAATGATGTCAGGGCCTGCTGTATTGGCCCTCTTAGTAAACGTTGCTGCTTGGGTCTTTGCTGCATTGAACTGGACCAAATTTCGGTCGCCCCAAGTTTGAACTTTCTCCAGGTCTTGATTAATTGCTGTAATCTGCTCCTGTCTGCGGTGATGAGTCTCAGTCGCTGATAAGGGTTTTTCTGATCTAAAGTGAGAGACAAGGGTACTGTCATCTGCAAAACTGTAAACAGGATTATTCGTTTCGATCAGCAGGTCATTAATATAGATGAGGAACAGAGTTGGTGAAAGTATTGCGCCCTGAGGAACGCCCGCGTTGATGGTGAATGTGTCCGAGATGTGTCCATCGACTGCAACGTGTAGGGATCGGTTCTTAAGGAAACTGGCCAGTCAGCTGCAGAGAGAGACGGGCAGTCCCAAGGACGGCAGTTTGTTGAGCAGTCCGTCATGCCAAACTCTGTCGAATGCCTTCGAAATATCCAACGCAATAGCTCGAGACTCTCCGTAGTTTTCAATTGCCCTACTCCATATATGAGTGACATAGGCCAATATATCTCCTGTCGATCTCTCTTTGCGAAAGCCGTATTGATTATCGCTGATTATTCTGTTGCTCTCGAGGTACTTGAGTAGTTGCCGGTTGACTACACGTTCCATGACTTTGGAGATTATTGGAAGCAAGGCAATTGGGCGATAGTTTGAGGGCGTGGTTTTCTTGCCTTTTTTTGGAACAGGTTGCACTCGAGCGACTTTCCAAGAGGATGGGTAAATCCCTTTTCTGTAAGAAAGAGAAAAAAGCCTGGAAAAAACGGGTGTTAGTTCGTTGGCGCAGTTCTTTAGCACGATGGCAGGTATTCCGTCCGGTCCTGATGCCTTTTGCGTATCTAGTTCTTTAAGGATTTTGCGAATATCACGATGAGAAAACTTAACTTCTGCCATGGTGGTGTTGATGTTCGGTATAGTGGGGAGAGTCTTGCCTTGGGGCACGTCTAAGGTAGAGTGCGATGAAAACATGTTTGCTTTTTCTTTGGCTGTAGTTGCCGTGATGCCACGTTTGTCCGTCAAAGGTGGGAGAGACGTTTTTGTAAAGTTGTTACTTACTGCTTTTGCTACCGACCAGAAATTCTTGGAACCACTGGGGCATTGCAAAAGTTTATTCCTGATCCTTTAATTGTGTTTGTCCTTAGTTTCGTCGATCACACGCTTGCACTCGTTTCTCGCTTCGATTAAATAATTGCGATTTTCAGCGGTCTGATTTTGCTGCCAGTACTTATAGGCTTGCTGTTTCCTTCCTACAGCTCTTTCGCATCTTTTGTCGAACCAGGGCTTTCCTTTTGATGGTAACTTGATGGAATTTGGGATGTATGCTTCCATTCCTGAGGAGATTACTTGCATGATCTCTTCGCAGCAGTCTGACTGGTCGTCAGTGGCAAAGCAGACGTCGAGCCAAGGAAAATCTAGGTAGAACTGCCTTAGATCGTCCCAGTTTGCAGATTTGTAATGCCAGATTTTGCGAGGCAATGGTGGATCCTTCTGTATGAGTGGCAATTCACAAACTGTTGTAATAAGTTTGTGGTCGGAGGTACCTAATGGCGGACTGTAACCTTGTACTGGTCAGGATTGGTGGTCAGAAAAAGATCCAGGAGGGCGGCGAATTCGCCCCTCTCTAAGATTCGAGTTCGTTCGTCTACAAGTTGAGTAAGCCCGCAGCTGATGGCAAATGCTTCAGCTTCTCTACCTTCGTTGTCGGTCTTGTTGTGATGTTTGAGCCAGTTGGTGTTGTGGGCATTGAAGTCTCTCAGAACGATTATTTCTGAACTGGGGTGATCGACCTGTATTGAGTCAAAATTGGTAGCTAGTGTTGAGAAAAAGCTTTGGTAGGTTCTATCGCTCGGAGGGCGATAGAGACAACATATAAACTTGGTTAATCCCTTGGCGGTGAACTTGAGCCACATGACGTCAAGGTTGTTCGGTTCGAGTGTTTCCTCGCGGTGACATGAAAATCGCTTCGGACAAAAAGGCATATTCCGAGCTTATATCTAAATCGGGTATGTCAGTCGTAACCAGGATAGAAGTAGTTCACTGTTGTTGTTGTTGTAGAACATACTTGTGTTTCTGTAAGGGCTAATATGTGTGGTCTATTTGGTTGTAGATGTTGGTGTACCGAATTTATGTTTGTATTTAGGCCTCTTATGTTGCAGAAATCTATTCTAAATTGGTTCGGTATCTTTGCTGTCTGTGAAATGCGGAATGATGGGCTCCCAGGGCCACCCAGCGCCCGGAGATCCGAATGGCCGGGGAGTTTACTTCCGGAATATTTTGATCCTGGAAGCACCATCATGTCCATATATTCCTACTGTGGAACCCGGGACCACCAGCGCGGAAGCGGAACGTGATTTGGGAAAACCACTTAGCGCTTCCCAATTCTGGTGGGGCGGTCTTTCACCGGACGATGCGAGTAGGCTTATGCATCTACCACCTAGGGCCGCTTCCACTCGAAGCATCGGCCTCAGACTCATTCCTTTGGCGGTCCCTAGTCTGACAGGGGTAAAAATGGGGTCTGTTGGATCACTCCCCAGTGATCAGCTCCAGACTTTGTACTTTGGTGTTCTCCAGCTTGTCAGTCAATATATATATTAACAATTTCATAAATAAACCCTTGAATGAAAGCACTCTTTAATTTATTTAACTTTCATAATCAAGTCTAATACAAATACTTTGTGATATTATATATTATGCAACAGAATCATAAAGAGAAGTCGACAAAGATATTAATAACCACATATTCAACACAATCAGATTTGTTGTACCTTTTGATATATTATTAAATGTTACGATATTATGTAATCTAAACTGGATGTGGCCTATTAATGATTTAAAAATTGGAAACAAACTGTTATTACACACAGTAACGGGAAATGAAAAATAGCCTGATGAAAAAATAACTGTTCTCTAGGGAGGTTATTAGCGATGGCAAATAAAAATTTACATATGTTTTAACGCGGTTTCAATGCTATCACTTTTAGAGTGGTAGTTTTATATAAAGTGGATAAAATGCAATGTTTGAAGTAACTGTATATAGATAGTTTGATATATTGCTATGTATTGCTTAAACTACCAATTTAACTTTTAAATGTAGAATAAAACAGTAAGTGCGGCACGATATAAATTATAGCAAGAACCAAACATAACCGCACGTATTTCATTTACGAAACAAATATATTCCTAAAATAAATTTATATCATTTATTCTAATTCTAATTCTAATTTATTATTAGTTTCTTTTTGTACTGAAACCTATTTTATTTGCTTAGGTAAATACTGACATTTTTCAGATATACCGCTTTATTACTTGACATTCTTATTGCCTACTACTACAAGATAGTTTAGTCTCTAGGGTTAACCAATTAAATTGCTGCTAATATGCACGGACATCATTTGAGGTAATAATAAGAGGGATAATTAGTACACTGCATTTAGATGTTTTAAAAAAATTTAATGTGATATTTTTCTCTACATATGTTTCGGCTTGATGAGGCCTTTATCAAGAGTAGTTGTATACTAAAATCTAAAATTGTTATACCCTACCAAACCGCCTGACGGTATTTTGTTTTTATTGCACTGTCAATTATGCAGGTGTTTAAAGAGCAGGTCAGTTGGTCGTTCGTATTTAAAACGTCTGTTTTTTGTGACTTTTGATTTCTACTGTATTGATATAGGTAGGTGAGATTGTATTCATAGGGTGTGAATTAAAACATGTATTTAGGTATTAGGCACTTTAATAATGAAGGATTTAACTTTCATTAAATATGATCTATGTATAGAATGATTTTAACTACATTCAAACATTCATCCGCTACTCTACATTAGGTTAACTATTAGTAAATGTCTAATATCTAACAAAATTTTTTGATCAGGTATATGAATTTAACATAAACCTCTTTATTTGCTCAATTTAATCAACACTCTTTTATTTCAAAATTTCCACTGACTGCTTTTCCGTTCACACT
>MU187834.1:37411-69906 GCA_016904865.1 Pissodes strobi | reverse complement strand
AGGCAACAGTGCGACGTTTACTTGATTTTTAGGGAGGAGGCAGTTTCGTGATTGGTCGCAGGATATATTAAATACACTTTGACCCTAGACCAACACCTAATTTTTTTACATATTTTAAAATTTCGGCAGCGACTTGCTTTAGCCATTGGCGTGGAAATTGCCGATGCCGAACTGTATGCTTATTTATATTATTTGGCTTGTAAGGTCTGGTGATATATAGGTTTTGTCGATTTTGCAAATTCTCTTTTTTCATTAGAAAGGGGGTGTCCTATATAGAAGTTTAAGCCAAAAAAGTCGGAAGATTTGAACCGAAAAAATGCCCTCAAAGTTCGAGTTTTGACACAAATTTTCAGCACCACTTCACAAAACCACTAGAAATTTAGACAAAATCAATTGTCGGGCGAAAATATTTACTAGGATACCTTTGCGTCGAACGAGAGACCTCCGTTTTGTTCCGGTCCTAATTTAAAGCGACTCATAGCCATAGCCCCATTAAACAAAATTAAATTTTTCTTGTAAATATCCATCCTCCTTTTTACTGTCAACTGTCACAATAGCCAAAATAAAGATTTTTAAGAAGGCACACTGTTGCCAGTCGTTTACTGTAGTTTCGTTAGCAAAATTCATTAGAAAAATGGTGCGCTATCAGCACAGCTTATTCACTACCAGCTAGTCATCTTGCGGCGGCATCCTTTGATTTGGGAAAGTCAGTAACCAAGTTTTGCAAATTTTAGAAGAGGGTCATGACTTAATATTGTTTTAAACGCCTGGGCATCTGAATAATACTTTTGACAGTTCGTTTAAATTAAAATATGCTTTTTCTACCAGCGTGCGTAAAGTACTCACTGTACGCACTCTCTAAGATTCGTAAAATAGGCTTTTTTAATGTGCAGTGCGTAAAATAAGTTATTTTACGCACTAGTGCGTAAAGTAAATCTGACGTATTTTTTGACATTTAGGGCAATGCGTAAAATAATATATTTTACGCACTAGTGTGTAAAATAATTTATTTTACGCACTAGTGCGTAAAGTAATTTAATAATATTTTTGTTTTTTCATATATTTTTCGGTAGTAGAAAAAATTTTGTATGCTACTCGTGTGTAAAGTACCCTTTTTTTTATTCAATTTCAATTACATTTTTTTATCGATATTCCCATTCATAAAAAAGGTTAACTTTACACACTTGTTGCATAAATAACTATTTTATCGTCTAAAATCCGTTTAAAAACGATTTTAAAACGCACATTTGTATAAAAATCCGAAATTTCCGAACCTCTCAGGGATAGCCGAGGCTTCGGACGAATTTGTCATGTATTTTGAAGCGAAAATTCATTTTAAATTCAACTGTGGAACTGAACCGCTCAGGGCGCAGTGCCAGACACTCCAACTTTCCGATTTCGATAGAGTTGACTAGCTGGTAGTGAATAAGCTGTGCTATAAGTGTCTCTACTCTTTTTTTATTTAGGTGAATGATTTTTTTATTGCAGTAGTACATCCTATATTGCTCGACGAGCGGTGTGTGTGCGAAGATGTTGATTGACACGGTTCTTGAATAGTTAGTTTGGGGAACAGATGTCCTGGGAGCATATTCGCATGTAACAGGCAAGATGTCCATTCGGCAATGCCGATCGTTTCTTCATATGTGACGTGCACGATAGCTTTTAGTTAGATGTCGTGACTGTTACATAGAATCAACAAATAAGTCTTCAATTATTTTAACACTTCATTCATGGCCCTCCGCTCGCTTCGCTCGCTACGGGGGCTCAACAAACAGAAACTAACCAAGTGCTAACCAAAAGTAAACCAAAATAAAAATTTTGGGTTAGTTTTGGTTAGCACCTGGTTAGTTTCTACTTGTTGAGCCCCCGTATAGGGAGCGAAGCGAGCGGAGGGCCATGCATGAAGTGTTTAAATAATTGAAGACTTATTTGTTGATTCTATGTAACAGTCACGACATCCGACTAAATGCTATCGTGCACGCCACATATGAAGACACGTTCGGCACAGTCGAATGGACATCTTGCTTGTTACATCCGAATATGCGTCCTGGGAGTGAGTTCCACAGTGATGCAGTGCGCCAGACAAAGGTGTTCTTGTAAAGCGATGTTCTAGGTGTTTTCAGTTGTACCACGAACCGGTGCGCTCTTGCCGTCTATCGTGACTGTCTGACAGGCGTTGTCAGGGGCGGGATAAGGCGGGCCAAATCCTGGGAACATCTGCCGTAAAAGTATCTGTAAAATAGGGATTTCTCGGTCACATGTTTGCGGTGTTTTAGACTATCCAGATTCCGGGTCAACTCCGGGTCACCGACGAGACGCACAACTCTCTTCTGAACGGAATCCAGTAGCTTCAGGGTGTGCTCTGGCGTGGCACCCCAGATGTGTGAGCAATATTCTAAGCACGGTCCTATTTGCGCTTTATAAAGCAAGAGCAACTGCTGCGGTGTATACATTTTTTGTTGCGAAATAGCGTACAAAGCTTTTGGGAGGCTGATTTTGCGACGTTAGCAACGTGGTCATGTCAGGACATATTGCTGTTGACCGAGACCCCCAGTAGTCCGATTGAATGAAGATGAAGGGATGGTCGATCCTGCCATAATGATATCATTGCCCGCCGTATGGTAAACGTGGCTGCTTGGATGATTGTTCAATGTGCATTTGCATTCATTCATCGGAATAAAAGAGACACTCATTCGATTACACTATTCCTTTGTATGTATATATTCGTCAAATATTACACTTCATGCATGGCCCTCCGCTCGCTCCGGGGGCGTAACTAAACAAACCTAACCCAAACTAACCCAAGACATTTCCAAATGAGGAAAAACAAACTAAAAAATATTTGCATTTTCGACTGACAAATTTCAATTTTTTTTTATTTCCGGCATGCCTTGGGTTAGTTTTGTTTGGTTGCGCCCTCGAAGCGAGCGGAGGGTCATGCGTGAAGTGGAATATCAAATATACTTAAATAGTAAACAACACTGTTATTCCCCATAAGAAAATGTGTAAAAAACTTTTGGAAACACTGTGCCAGGCCCCCGGTGTCGGTTACTAAAATTTCATTATTTTCACGTTACAATTTCAATATTTTCACGTTACACCTGAGAAAGTCGTAGTGGAAGTTTGCCCTTCTAGGACAATTTAGGCTCAAAACGCGGATATTTTTTCGGCTCAAATGTGGCGAATCCTCCGATTTTCTTGGCTTAAGCTACTCTATAGGACACCCCTTTTCTAGCGAAAAAAAGAAAATTTGCAAAATCGACATAACCTATATATCATCAGACCCTTAATTTGATGATATCTTTGAAGATTTTTAACCTTTCTTATATTTTTCTTGCATTTGGTGATTATTATACGCGGTTAACTAATTTTTATATATTTCGGATAACTCTCTTAACTGAACTCTCTAAATTAAAATTTTTATTACATAACAATTCCGAACGTTCTATAAAGAGTGTTATGGAACATACTTGCTTCAATATTGCCTAACTTTTAAGACAAAAATTGAATGCTAGAGAATTTATATGAATTAGCTACGATAAACCGTTTTTTTCCAAATTAAGAGACGTCATCAATGACGTAAATACAAAACCTTCGGGAAACGAACTCTACTTATTACTACAACATATTTATGTAATACATACAACAAATAATATCATAGGATACTATCCTTATTATAAAAATGAGATATTATTATATGACATATTTTGTACTATAAGACTATAATTAATTTTAACGTCTTAAACTAATCAATATTATCAATAATAATATGGTAAGAATAACCTCGTGCGCCTATGGGAAGGCAAGATTTTTTACGTGCTAGTCCTCTACCCCCTTCAGTCGTTGTTAAGGTTCACTCGCTTGGCGCACTATAATACTAAATATTTACATTTGTTTAAGGCAAGCACATGTGCGGCGTACTTGTCCCTTTCTCGAGTACAATGAAATAAGGATATTATTAGAAAAAGTGATGGTCAAAACTGTACAATTAGACGGGAATACAAATAATTGATGAATTTTACTCACAATGAATTGAAGAAGTGTTACTTTATTATAGAAAGTGTCTAATATGTGATATTGTCATTCCTATGTTTGACTAATTTTGAAATTTAATCCATATTCAAGAAACCCTGATTTCAAAAAAATATTTCTACCAATTCTTGATAGGATGGCAAATGCAAAATAATTAAAATTTAAATAAGAGAAATGATTTACATCAAATTTCGCGTGGATTTGTTATTAAGCATACCATCATTTTCCGAACCGTTACATAGTTTTGTAAAAAATCTAGACCTGATAGCATAAAAGTAAGGTCATTTGTGGAATTAGGTTAAGAGGATTCAAAGTTTGCATTCATGAATATGTCTGTAGACCTGTATCACTTATCTGAATTTCTATAATAATGGATTTCAGGATCTTTGATAATTTTGGATAAGATAAAAATTGAAAATTCCATTGCAGCGCTCAAGCGATGCATGAGTTTTTGAACATGTTCAAGTCATCCAACTAGTTCATAACTTATGAGGAACATTAAGAAATTAAAACAAATATTGCAATAATTATTTAAAAAAATTAGCTGAGCAAAATATAAATCACTTTTTTGAAAAGGTGTAATATCTGTGCTAAATATATGATATTTAGATTCGAAAATTTTATCTTCATGAGCCATCGCAGTCGCGAAGAACAGGTATATAAAGTCGAACCTAGGTAAAAGTGTAAAATTTAATCGGATTTAGGAAGTGCTTGATAAAATGTTTAGGCCGCGGTCACACTGAACGAGTTGTGTCAATCGATTCTAATTGAGTAAAAATCAAACAAACTTTACCTTACGAGGTTTATCATACTGTTCGAATGATCGATGTAGCGTGCCTTCGATTTATTTGATTTTCAGTTTTGCTTGAATTTAACTTGACACAGTATGCTGGATGCTGTCGAGCATACTTAAAGGGAAATTTGGCTTTATATCCTCAATATTTTGATATCTACATTCACCTGTGGCTTAAAATGAAAATACATTTCTAATTATTCTCGACCAGGACATATCTCAAACCAACATTCATCTTTTTTCCATTTTCATGTTTTGCCAACTAAGATATAATGTTTTCGGTTCGTCATACTCAAATATAATCTTAAATTAATAATTTTTAAAATTCAAATGACTTCTCGATTTCCTAAAAGTTGTTACATATCCGCTGGGCGCTGAGGTGGGGGGAATTTGGCCGAAAACTATGTTGTAGATCTACAGGGCGATGATTGCTCGTTTGCTCATGCTCGGAGCCGTCGTTTAGTGGCCAGGATTTACTAGAACTACGTCCAGACTAGTGCTGAATAAATTGCAGCAACTTGCCTGCCTCTGCATCACCGGAGCCATGAGGACGGCACCCACAAGGGTCCTGGAGATGCTGATGGGTCTGCCTCCGTCGGTGGACTGAACAGGCACAAGGCGGTTAGAGAGGTCATGAGATTAGCGATGCAGGGATGTGGAGGGACCATGGCCACTGCGATATATGACGGGGCCTGTCTGCGTATCATCCTGGATATGCCAGGTGATGTGATGGTCCCTGAGATAGGCTTTCACCAGGGGCTAAACTTCCTCTTTCCTACGAAGAAAGAAAGGATGGAGGGAAGGATGGGATCCTGGGATGGACTAGTCTGGTTTACGAACGGGTCCAAAATGGAAACACTATAGGGGGATAGTGCGTACTGAAGCCCCGGAGAGGGAAATATCCACCCCACTGGGCGAGCACACTACAGTTTTGCAAGCGGTAATCGCGCTCTTGATGGGGGTTTGAGAGTCGTTATGGGTCCACACAGTGGCCTATGTGGTGATTGCCCAGTATTTTGTGAAAGGGATTTAGAGGCCTGGATGGAGGGAGGGTCGGGCTGAAAAGGTGTAGTGGACGGCTCCGGAGGATACACGAGTCCGCGAAGAGGTTCAGGGCACTGTAGGTTCAGGCGATACCTGACGCCGCTAAGAATTGCAGACGAAAGGAAATGTAGTTGGTGCATGGAGGACGATGAGACCCCATACCATCTCCTTACGGAATGCCGGCCTTCGCGTGGACAAGATTTAGAATCTTAAATACGACGCTGATCGAGTCAGTTTCAGTGTGTCGGATTAGTCTGAAGGAGATATGTGGGCTTTCTTAAGGAAGAGAGGCATTCTGGAGGTTCCGTAATGCGGGATGGGGGCACAACGGGCACGAATGGTGGTCTAAGTGTGATACTGATACTGTGACATATCAAAGTCAGGCT
Organism: Pissodes strobi; assembly: GCA_016904865.1. NCBI lineage: Eukaryota > Metazoa > Arthropoda > Insecta > Coleoptera > Curculionidae > Pissodes > Pissodes strobi. The sequence continues at coordinate 63,651 of MU187834.1, read as the reverse complement.
TTACTTGATACTCTATGTCAGAATTCTTCAGGTCTGACTTGACGCGACACGCTACAACTTGATAAAATTATTTGGTATTTTTTGCCACTATTGGCCATTCATTCCTCTCACTTCTGCCACAACATATTTTCACAATAAAGCAATATGCGACGGCGTTTTATTAAATTTTACCTCAGGATAGGTCGAGAAATAAAAATGTTTTAAATTGTAATTAACCTAAGAATCACTATCTTTAGTTTAGTGAAAATTTAAAAAAAATTATAGCGTTTGAGACATATTTTGCATTAGTTTCGGGACCTTAGAAATAATCAGATATTACTTGAAACATTATTGATTTTAAACTATTTTGCGTTCCGTCAATCCTCATTTCGGGGATTATCGTTATTTTTCTGCATGTGAAAGTTTGCCTATAATCTTGACTAATTAATCAACCAGTCAATACATTAAATTAGCTTTATCTCCGTTACTTTAGTAGTTGAACTATATTAATATTTCACGAGTATCGGACTGTTTAAAGATTTAAGGGCGCCTTTTGGCAAAAAATAAATTTTACTCTCACTAACGCAATTCCATGATACCTTTATAAATAAGCGATTCAGGCAAAGCGTTGTAGAGTCTGCAAGTGACAGGTTTTCTCCCACACTTGTTACGTTGGCCTGATGATACTGAAGTCAGGGAAAAACGACATCAAATTACAAATTATGTTAACTATCCGACCTCTTTGATGTGTTTTTAATGCAGGAATATTCCAAATGAAATACTAATACTACATATCTAATCTATTATTGTAAAAAAATATAAAAAAAGGAATTAAATTCTGAAAAAAATGCACGCTCATATATTATTTATTTATTTACTTCTCTTGCAAAGCCGAACAGAAGTAATTAACGGGGATAAATATATGCAATATTCTCTTAAATATAACAAATTGAAACATTCATATAACAGAAACAAATTGTAGATTCCTCGAACAAAAAGACTATATGGCATGGTAAGATCAGATTTACAAGTTATGCTATTATAAACGAAACAACTTTATATGCATGATTTGACACGCTTTTTCTTTCTTCTAATTGGCGCAAACCTTCACCTCGGCTTAGAAGAGACTGAGGGTGAATAATATTAAATAAGAAAAATTTAAAACTAAGTGAATTTGCAAGTACGGACCCAGATTCTGGGGTACGGATACGTAAGTTAGAACGAGTCGTCTTCAAAGCATTCAAATAGGCCGTAGCTCTATTACCGATGAGTAGGGTGGGTTATTTATAAGGCGTCACAAGCTTGTAGACGGCATAAGCAAGAACTATCCCAAAGCTGAAATAAGGCCCTCATTTTAGCCTATGCTTCGCACTACCAATAGAAAATTACTTAAATAAATTCGAAATTAATTTGATTAAGTTGATCTGAATTTAATCAATCCGAGCAAATAAAAAAATAAAATAAGAGAGAAAACAGTGGAAAAAAAGAAATTACCTGTAAAGGGTTGCTATACGACTAGCTCGTTGGAACGCACAGGTAGTTCGTAGACGGACAAAGGCTTCTGTAAAGAATTAAGACGCAATTAGGATCGCACAAGGCGCACGCTGGGTTAAAATAGGCATTTTCCGGAAAAAATTCTTTAAGTATCTAAAAAATGCTTCATAATTTTTGGTTTGGTTGTTTTTCATATTTGTAATAGAAATTCTAACTAAATTTTATCCCAGGGGCGTCGATTTACGGGTCTTTCCGGGGGCGGGAGAAATGCAAACCTTTTTAGAAGAAGCGCATAAATGATAGTATTCCGCATATACAGGGTGTTTCAAAAAACCTACACAAACTTCTAGGGCTGATAGGTCTGCAAGAAATAAGTTTAGTTTGCTTAATAAACTTATATCCAAAAGCGACTCCTAAGGAGGCTACAGCCCCCTAAATGGGTTTTCCTGAAGATGGTTTTTCCGCAATACCTTTGAAATGGTGTGGAATAAATTACCGAAATTTGGTATACTCTCATAAAATTAAAAGTGTTAACAGGATTTTGGTTCAAATTAAAAAAATAATAATTCAGGGGCTTAACGTATGGGGGGCTTCAGAACATTGAAAAGAAACAACTTACCTGGTAGGGACACGTAGAACGAATGCCAAATACCAGATGGCCCAAAAAATGCTGCAGTGGCAACCAACAGGGAGAAGAACAACGAGAAAGATCGAAACTGGAGTGGCAGAAAACCATACAAAAGTCCATGAGTGAAAGAAATCTCTCAACAGAGGATTGTGAAAATAGAAGAGGTTGGGTATCGGGGACTTCAATGGAAATTTTGCCCCAACTTTCAGCCCTTAAGTCGAAAGTACTATCATTTTTACATAAAAAAGATACTTTTGTCTTGTTATGATATGACGGATGACTCACTGCTTTCAAGATAATTTAACATGTTAATGATAGGTTTGTTCTAGCAGCGATTTCAAACCAAAACCAAGCCTCCGGAGTTTGCGCATTGCATTATAAGCGAACTTATTTGGCTTGGTTTGGGTTTAAATCGCTGCTAGAACAAACCTAATCTTAAATAGTCAGTGTCTCGATATTTTTTTTCGAAGTAGGCGATGTCTGAAAGTCAGAAATCCAACTTAACTATCAGATTGTATGTGCCAAAAGGTGAAAAAAATATCATAGAGTTATATGCCAAAAAATCCAGCATACCGGGTGTTAAATATATGACATGCACATCCTGTATATAGAATCACCGCCAACTAAGCTTTATTCGCAAATATCCGCAGATCATTTTTGCTTTATTACTTTGGCCAAAGTACATTCTAAAAAAATAAATTGATAAGAAGATTTGGGTACATGTGGCTAGTAGTTAACCTACTTAAAATATATCAAATGTTACAAAACATTACTTTGTGATTAGATTTTCGAAATTCAAGGTTTAAAATCGTTACATAAAAATTAAATAAATTAATATTTATAAGTACTAAAGTACCTGCTTGTTTAGCAAAAGAGCAAAAGCTGATAGGATAAAATTGTTATAATTGTCTATCTTGTTTAAAAATTTGGCATTAATTTGATTTAAAAAATATATTTCCATGTCATCCTGCATAAAATTTGAGTATACGAGTTAAAATTAACTAAAATAGTTATCTAAGAAGAGAAACAGAAAAAAACATAGTCTATATACCTAATGAAAAAGAAAAATGTAAACTCTTCCTCCCACAACCCACTGTGCGGAGTACCAAAATGGCAAAATTCATAGTAGAGACAAAAAAAATAAATTCACTCACCTAGTTAAGACAGCATCAAATCCCATATGGGGCGAGTTTTCAGGCACTAACGAATGAAATTAACTAACGTAATCAAGATAAGACCTGAGACTCTATAAATTGGTCGGTCAGATCAATCTCATGAGGTAAAGCAAAAAAAAAACTAACACGACCACTGCCTTAACCAGCAAGCCAGTGCAGTGATTTCCTTCTAAAATTCTCCGGAAGCACATGCGTCCTTCCAATATTCCCACTACAGCAGCAACGCCTGGCCAAAAAGAGTATAGTCACCCGTGGCCACGAGCTGTCATACCCAATGATTTAGCTAGAGTGATTTCGAAAGGAAAACGCAGAACTTTGATGTACCAAAGCCCATCTTAAATAATTGCTCGATCTAGCTAAAAGGTAACAACAATTCGATCCACCATTCCCTAGGGAAACATGCAAAGGCAAATCACATTTTACGCAATGTCAACCCGAAAGAAAGAAAGTTCCTAAACGGCAAGCACGTTCAGGAGTTTGTACCACAACTCGCTACAGAAAACCACTCCAAAGACAACCACGGGGGTCCCAATACTGAATTTCCGTTTAGCAAGCAACTGCAACTCGCTCTCAGCACTGCATTCACCGGTCGGTAGAGGTCATTACAGCGAGTGCTAGTTACTAATAAGTTTGTAAAGAATACTCCATAATATATATTCTTACACACTAAAGGAAACAACCTTCCATTTTGGGCGGGTCCGCCATTTAGTCAAGGAGAACTCTAACTTTAAGTTTCAACTTGATGTTGAAGGAAAGCCGCACGTTGCAGATTACTGAAAGAGAAGTTGCAAACCCACACCACCTTCAAATCAGAGGCCTCCTCAACTAGTTCTAACGTATTTTGGTTTAGAAATATCGAAGAGTAAATCATTTAGCATTCAAGTAATAGTCATCACACACACATCTTTAAGTAAAAATGTATTATTAGTACACCCTAGAAACTAAAGCCATTGTAATTAACACATGGTTCGCCCAGTCAAATATGACTTGAAAATGAAAGAAAATTTTCTGTTAAACCAAATAATCTAATGTTTATCCAAGGCTAAGTCAAGGTCAATTTTATCGAAGGCTTTAGAAAAATCTGTAACAGTCATGTCAACCTGACCCCTCCTGTCCACTATATTTATTAAGATGTCAAATGCGCATGCCAGATTAGTAATAATAGATCAGTCTTCCAAAGAGTCATGTTGAGGAACTGACAAAAGTGGCCGGACTTTGTAGACCACATGGCCATCGTGAAAATCTTGGGAAAAACACAGACCAGCGAGACTGATCGATGATTTGCAACCATAGATTTAATACCGTTCTTAACAATTGGATATAATTTTGCCTCTTTCCAACATTCTGGATAGATCCCTATCTTCAATGACAAATTTAAGTGACCGAGTTAAATGAATCGACATTGTGTGCCGACACACCTATTTTAATTTGCCATGCATTTAAATTAATGGTAGATTTAAATAATAAAATATTTTATAACAAGCAATCGATAAGCTTTTCATTGCAAGTACGAGACGTGAGATTGAATAAATTTAGTGAATTTGAAATAAGTGCTATTTAACTCACGAACAGCATAGTGTCATGTTATTTCTATTATTAACATATTTGCATTAAAAAATACAAAACTTCTTTCAAGTTGGGCAAGTGCGTTTATCGCATTGAGCAACTTAAAAAAATGTAGGTATCACGTTTGTACTTTAGTAATCGCTTGATATACTAATTCAGTTTTCATATACAACTTTCATATTCCGAGAATTGGTGCTTATGCATGAATATCGAACAAGAAAATTGTAGGCAATGCCAATATACGGAAAATGTAGGCACTCTATAAATGCGGTCACTTGAAAATAATAAGGATCCTCCCCAGCGTTTGGATATTGGAAGGCTCCGTGACACTAAAAAACGATGCCAAATTTCCGTAGGTGTATTAAATGAACTTTTTTCTGCAAAACCTAATTTTTCAGGTAAATAAATCCCGCTTTGTTTGAATACTCGAATCCGTGGGCTGTTTAATAGATGATATGATTCACGTTAACATAAGAAAACATAATATAGTTTAACGAGATATTCACTATAATATAGAGTCTTATAAGAAAACGTTCATCGGCAATTAATGTTCACTATTAAAATTAGTTTTTTTTTGTATATTTTGATGATGCATCTTGTAGTGGTGATAACTTGAGGCAATACCCCAAATAACCCAACTATCTGGGGCAATACCGTGCAAAAAATTGAATTATTTAAATTATATTTTTATCGTAAAAAGATTAGATGAACACTTCAAGATGCCGTATAATATATTTTTGGAATCCAAGAAAGGGAGAGGTGATATGATCATGGGTAAAATGTTCACTAAATTAAAGGATTGAATAAACTGAAGTTGTATATACAACAGTAATTTACGTTATAAGTTTGGTGGGTGACTTATTACAGTACGAGTTGTTTTACGGACGAGCCGACGTAGGAGCCGAGTACGGAACATAAACGCGTACTGTAATAAGACCTAACGGACATGTATCGTGTAATATTTTATTTCATACTGTTTTTATAATTATTTTTAAAATGAATAAAAAGTATTGAAATTCAAAAAATACTAGTTGATGCCAATCTAACAATCGCTTCAACTTAACAATGTTATACCCATGGTTATTCAAAGCGAATTATGATTTTCTTATGCTTGTCACTGTCAAATAAATAAATTACGGTATCAGATACTGTAATGTTCGATTTACGGGCCTCAAATGAGTCCGGGAAATCGTCATTTAGCGGTCAGTATGAAATAAATACAATTTTCCTATATCAATTTATATCAAATTTATACTTTAATATTAATTTGTAAAATTATAAAACGCACTAGTTATTACGTGTGTTTCAAGATTTTCAACTAAAATTTCTAGCCCCTATCACTAAGCATTTTTTGTATAAAAACGATCTCCCTACATTTACATCTAGTTTTGGAACTAAGGCAGATTCAATAGCCAAACTATTTACAGTTTTCTCTGAGATTATGTTTGCAACCTGCCTTAATGCCTTAAAACCTTTTTGTTTCTATTAAACTGTCTAATTTTGTCCCTACTGTTTTTTGTACCTCATCATGTATTTGTTTCTATTATACTCATCGACTCTGATAGACTTGCACACGATTCCTCTAATTTAAAAATACTGTCTGCTATAAATACATAGTTACAATATATATACATTAACTGTTGTTTCACTTTAACATTTGCAATATAGTTGGGAATCTAAGAGCTCGTAGGAAGCGTTTTAAGGATGCCCTATACATGTAGCCTAAAAAATATGACATTCTATGCAAAATTACATTTTTCTGTTCGCCCTTCGATCCGGAATTCCGAAATAGGTCAAAACAAAACTTTTTTGAAAAAGCAGAAAAATATGACTAAAATATTATGTTTTGCAACCTACTGTATAACTTGCTTAAATGATGTCCGATTGATCTGAATTTTTGATATGATATTTCTCAATCTCTTCTTAAGATGATACCATATATTTGAGGATTTTAAAATATGACATATGGGGCTAAGACTTTTTTTGCTCTCCGTTACAAAAAATATCATTTTGCAGTGTAAAATACTCGATCGAGAAAACTTTTTTATCCTTCAAGTTAGGTAGGTACTATAAGCGACAAAAGTGTTCCTGACAAATCAAAGAAACTTTTTTATTAAAAACTTTTTTTGATACGGCTTTTAGTTTTGACTGTGTAATTATTTACAGTCCTAGAAAATGTATAAAGAGACCGCGCCCGAGGCCGCGCTATATAGTTCTTTCTCTTTGGAGAGAGTCCAGGTGTCACTGTCATTTATAAGTGCAGCAAAGAAGCATCATATTAGTTACAAACTTAAAAAACTGTGCATTACGGGATTGGTAAAAATAATATGTTTTATTATTTATAATTATTGTAACGTAGTAGATGGGCAGTATCTACAATAATGGAAATATAGTGCACACAATTTTCTATATACCTACTTGCTGTTCAGTTTTCAACGCATTTTCCTTCACACAGACAACTTATGTTACATTTTACATTTGCTTTTAGGCATTTGCACATTGCTGAACATTTAAATAATTACGTGAGTGAAGGCTGTGTGCATGTACGATATGTACTAAATGAAAAACTTTTGTATTCCATGCATAAATTTAATCCAAAAGGACATCTTAATCAGCGTGACAGAGCGCTTTCGGCGATAGCCATCATCAGTATTACTTGTCAGTTGTTCCAACTGACAAGTAACACTGGTGTTGCAAATATTCTTGTATCCAGCTTCTTCGTGCCCTGTAAAAGCCAACCTATCAACCACATTCGATTCGTTTTTGGTGCATTTTATTGTTCTTTCATTATCTTCCGACATTTCTGCTAATATAATTACAACTTGATCAGGTATAGTATAATTCTCTCACAAGTTTTTTAGCTAAATAGTTCAAGAGGGTTATTTTGTTAGTAGAATTTGATATAATTCTTTTCCAATCAGGTATATCAATTTTATCTCGTATTTCATATTATGTTAAAAAAATTACAATTTTTCGATCTGTTTTCTTTAAACTTTCTTCAAAATTGTAGCGATCACCAATACATACGACGAGACGACAGTTCTGGAGCTTCAGCTTTAATAATAAGAAAATGTATTTTAAAAATAATTCTCTAAATTTTCTGCATTTAAAGTTCTGGCATCTCTGAATAAGTGTCATAATATCTATTATATATGCGGAGCTAAGAGTATCATTCTTTTTCTATTGGCATGCAAGACAGCTCAGTAGGTTATTCTTTTAATTCTTTTAACACAGAATTATAGAATTCAGATTTGTTCCCCTTTCTCACAATAATATTGTTTTCTGAATCCATTTCAAAAAGTGAAGATGGATAAGAAGTCCATTCGTTAGAGAATACTCAATTTTTTGTATCCTCTTCAAGTTCTTGAGTAAAATGTAGATTTCCTAACATTTTTCATATAACTCACCTACAATAGTTTTTTGTTTTTTGCTTTCTCCTTAGCGTTAATCAAATTTTACTTTACTCCTTCAATTTTTTCTGCGTATTCCTTGTTTGCCTTAACTATGGCGGCTATTGCTATTTCTTCTGCTTTATAAACATTGCTAATATATCCGGAACAAATATTAACCAATTCGTTAAGGTCTGATTGAAAAAGATAATTTTTTTGTTTTTTTATTCTTTTATCTTCTAGTTTATTTTTATGGCTCTTTCTTGCTTCGCAACTTGAATTATCACTAAATTCTTGAATTGGGTGCAATATTTGTAGGTCGTTAATTTTTTTGCCGTTTTCCAGATCTCATTCTGCTTATTAAATGTTAATATCTGTTTACGTTTCCGTAAACCGTTACTGTCACGACTTTTATTGCATAATATACAAACATTTGAATAAGAAGATCTACATCGTTCACCAGTTTTAGGTTCGAAAGCATTGCCCTCCGTTTCAGATATTTTGTAAGCACTTCTTGTATAAGTTCGTCTACACTTACCGTGATCAACCGGATTTAGTGATAAAACCACTTCCTTTTTTTTTTCATCATCATATTTAAGAGCTATGGCTTATCGGAATTTCGAAACAAGTAATGAATGCTCTCTTTTATAAATAATGTCCTGTACCGTTTCCACACTACATCTATGTGTATTTCGACTCATATTTTGTCTTGGACAAGAGGACACAGTAAACACACAAGAAGGATTATTATCATAATTATTATAAAAATACTAGCATCAACTATGATATTGTCGAATCACGTGAACTAAGACTAAACGTAAACTGCAAACTCCTACTAAATAGGGCTTCTCGTGCTGCCTCTGCAAAACATTATACTCCAGAGAAATAAAACTTCCTCTGCGGAACAAGGCCGAACAAGCTGAATTTTTTCAGAGTCCTTCGCTTTGATGTTCTAATGAAGCACAAAAAAATCTCATATGCCTACCCTTGTGCGTCTTGAGATATCGAAGGTCAAAGGTCATGAAAATCGTTTTTTCGCGAAACTCTCGCTTCCAGTGCATCTGGCGTCGTAAGAACCCGTAACAAAACTTACGTAAAATAGTATTCTTTACAAAATTGTTTATATACATTTTTTTCATACGAAGAACCGTTTTCGAGATATAGCATGATCAAGCGGGAGCGCGCATTTGTAATAGGTAATACTGTATTATACTGCAGAGCTATAAATATAAAAGCACTTTCATTAATCTGTTAGACTGGAAAATTAAATTCCCATTATTAAAGCAGTTCAAAATTTGTTTATTTATAAAAAAAATATATAATAAATAGTTAATATCAAAAAATATGTTCTTTTCCACAGCACTTTTGAAGTGGAATGTAAGGCGCGTTTTTTTTTTGACATGGTATCCCCAATAGGCCTAATCCATGTTTTCGATCTTAGGAAAAGTTTTTAACATTAATCTATCATTTTTTGCACCTACGCGCTACGCGCCTTATATTTCCTTACCGTCCTCCTCGTCTTCGTTGGGTTCCACTAGCATCTCCATCAACACATTATCGTCGTCAGATGCTGCCTCTATATCTGTTGGCTCTATGTCTGTTGGCAAAACCTCTTCAGGCTCAAGGTCACTGAAGTCATCGATGTTTTGCAACTCTGTTGACGGGTTCAGGCATGCCTGTCCGTGACACTGACCACAAACTTTGGAGCATGGCAGCCCGACTTTTCTACACCTGCACTGCGCACCACTACCCCTTTTTACAATTACAGAATATTGTATTTAATAGTTCGTCTGGAGCAGGTGGTAGTAGTGTTGTTTTCGGCTGTAATATGTCGTTTTTTAAATCCCAACTCCATCCTTCGGGTTGTAGACTTTCCCCTAGTCAAATCTGTACTTGGTAGTAGACCCGATAAATATGCTGGCGAGCTGCTTCACTGGTAGGTGGAAGGGATGACAATTAAACAGGTCTTTTAAGTCGTGGAGCCTTAATGAATTGGGTGTATCTAAATTTGTCAAGGTTCACTTCATCTTTTGGAGCACCATACATAGCTAACAGAAAACGCTTTCCATTGTGAAATACTGTATCTGACGGGCAATTTTCTGCTTGAAATATTTGAGCCGAGTGAGTCAAATCGGGATGTTTCTCAAACATTGTCATAAGCTGAAGTTTTCCTTTGTTGAATAGTGCCGATGTAGTGTGGCATCCAGTGAGGGTATGCAAAAACACAATATGTTCTTTGCAAAGACGATATTTGCCGAGATTTTTAGACGAAAAAATTCGTGTTGATGTAGTCCCTTTGGCAATTTTCTTTAAGAAAATTTGTCGGTGATGTGACTGAGTTCGTCCTATTAAGGGAACAAGCAAATCAATGTCTTCTCCAATCATGACTGTTTCGATGATTAGAACATCTGCATCATCCTTGGCTTATTTTGTAGCGATGTTGGCAGCTTGTAGTTGTTCAATAAGCATTTCAATAAAATTCTTTTTGTTGAATCGGTTTGATAAGATTTTTACTTGGGTGACTGGCACAATCATTCTTGCATCAAAGCGAACTTCATAAGATGTAGACAGTGCAGTGATTCGTCTTAATTGCTCCATTGCTTTTATATTTCTATAGTTGTTTGAGTATCCGTCAAATATAGCAATTATATTAGAACCAAAATGCCTTTGCAAATATGTAACATATCTATCCAGAGTGTCGGAAAGTATCGTTTTTGTTCCATCCGACACGATGTAGCAAAAATTCACCATCGATGACGTAGGTTACATTATCTATATTGAGTTCAATATTTACAGGCTCCATCATATTATACAATTTTGTGAAACATTTGGAAAATTAAGTCCTTCAATTTTTGGAAATTTTCGCATAAAAGATTGTCGGGTAAATTCGCCTTGTACCTGCACTGGGGCCTTTATGAATATTTTTCACATTTGCTGTTAGGTCATTGACCAACGGGAAGAAAGCTCTAATATTTCCGCAACCTAATTTAATCAGTGAGCTAGGCAAGTTACATGATCAAAATTTTCATAAAATATTTTTCAATTCTGTCCTGCCTTCAGCATCAGACAACAGGACCATAATTTTATCTACAGAAACTGAATTCGGCAAAAAATTTGTTAATGTTTCTTGAATAAAACGGGCAACCTTATGGTTGTCCGTTTTATCCAGTTCTCTTACAGCTATGATGTAAGTTTTTCTAGGTTCTTCTTCTGTGAGTTTTCCGATCATAAAGTTAACTATGTAGCGACCACACGAATCAGTTATTTCCATGACGTCAATATACTTTTAATTTGGTCATTTTTATTCTATTCTATTCTAGCGCGGTACTAAACACCTTTCCAAAGACGTTTTTTCTTAATGTTGAATCATCTATTTAGGTTAAAAGTAGACACAATACATCTAAATACAATTTTTATTACAAACAAATTTGAAACTTTGCTACAGTAAGTACGGTGGGCAGATAAACAACAGGTAAATATTGTTGGGTGGCATTTTTATCTTAGGCAAGGTATGGTCTATTTTATGAAATAAAGCATTTATGTAGAAATAATTAACGGGTATTCAGCCAATAAGGTTTATTAAAAGATGATTTGTTTTGCGTCCAAGCTTTCGGTCAGTATATCGACCATTTCTAAAAATAACCTTTTATTTAAATTTATTTCTTTATGGAGAATTTTAATTTCATTAAAGTTTGATAAAGTGACCCGTAATATGTGCATGTTCAGATAAAGCAGAAGTGTTTGTTTGAAGTCTTATGTCACTTTTATGTCCAGAAATTCTACTTTTTAGATTTTGTGATGTTTGTTCAATATACTTTTTATCACAATTATTACATGGAATTGAATATACTAAATTTGAGTAATTTAAAGCAATAGTTTTATCTTTTAATTTTGAATATAACTTACCAATCCATTTAACATTTTTAGCGGTAACTTTGCAGGTTCATTTCTAAAAATTTTAATGATTTTCAGAGTAAGTTCTTTGATATATTTGAAATATCATTATTTATGTTATCATGCATATTATTGTTGATGTTATTAATTCTAATGTTAAAAAGCATTTTTTAGAAAAGTTAATGGATAACCATTATCTAAAAGGATGTCTTTAAGTTTGTGTAAATTTGTATTGATTAAAGTAGGATGCACTAGGTTTATTATTCTATTTTTTTAAAGCTAAAACTAAATTAATTTTCATTTTGTTACTATGAAAAAAAAATAATTTAAATATCTTTTAGACTAGACAGGTTTTAAATACCAATCGGTAATTAGAATTTGTTTTGTTTCATTATCATTGTATCTAAAAAAGGTATTTGATTGTTTACTTCTTTTTCACTCGTGAACTGTAATTTGGGGTGGTAATTATTAAAAACTAAAATAATTTCATTTATTTTATCACTAGAACTAGAACAAATAATATCATCAACAAATTTTTTAATAAAATCTTCTAAACATTGATCTAATAAATCATCCATTACATATTGGGCAATGATTGGAGAAATAGAACTACCCATTGGGGTTCCAAAAACTTGTTTATAAAATGTATTATTAAAACAAAAATTACTAGAATTGAAGTTAAAGTTTATTATTTTAATAAACATATCATTTGATATATTACAATTTACAGATATACTGATACAATGTTTATTGATACTATTGATTACTTAATTGATTGGTATGTTGGTAAAGAGTGATTTAACGTCTAGACTGATTAATGCATGATTTTCAGGTATTAATTTGTTCTTAATAAATTTTGAAAATTTAAAAGAATCTTTGATATAATAGCTATTAGATTTATTGTATGAAGTAAAAATATTGGATATGAAATCTCTTAATTTTTTATTAGGTGCTTCTATACAAGAAACAATTGGTCTTAAAGCTAGAGTAGGTTTATGAATTTTAGGTAATCCATAAAATTTTGGACATAATGAATTGTAATTCTTTAGTTTTTTTTATATAATTTCGTCAGTCATATTTGCCTAAAATATAGTTGTAACTAGATTATTAGAATTATTTTCTATTGATTTTGTTGGGTCCTTGTTAACTAAAGAATAAAAAGTTTTATCTTCAAGTAGTTCATTGGCAAAAGACATGTATTGTTGTTTTTCAATTAATACTGTTACATCGCCTTTGTATTAATAACAAATTAATATCTGCAAATCATACATAATCAGTCTAGAGGTTAAATCACTCTTTACCAACATACCAATCAATTTATTAATCAATAGAATCAGTATACATTGGATCAGAATATCTATAAATTGTAATATATCAATTGATATGTTTATTAAAATAATAAACTTTATCTTCAACTCGAATCATTTTTGTTTTAATAATAAATTTTAAACAAGTTTTTGGAACCCCAACGAGTAGTTCTATTTCTCCAATCATTGCCCAATATGTAATGGATGATTTATTAAATCAATGTTTAGAAAATTTAACTTTTCAACCAAAGTCTATTAAAAGGTTTGTTGATGATATTATTTGTTGTATTCCTAGTGACAAAATAAATGAATTTCTTTTAGTTTTTAATAATTACCAACTAAAATTACAATTCACTATTGAAAAGAAGTAAACAATCAAATACATTTTTCAGATACAATTATATGGCCACTTATGGCGACTATGTAGTTTTAGAGGATTAGATTACTAGCTTTGCAGTGCTCAGCATTTATTATATTATAAATAGGCAGAGATAAGAGTGTGCATTTTAGTCATAAGCAAGCTTTCAGTGTAGAAAGTTAATACATTACTACTTGTATCTTTTCTTCGTGTAACTAAAATAAAGTTTTTAAAAACGAAGTAAACAAGATAGTAAATATATTTGGCGCAGTCGGTAGGATCCTTTCCGGTGTGCGTACTAAGGATTGTTATCGGATACGAAATTCGGGAAAAGGTTACGATTCACGTTACGACGTTTGCGTGTACACTCCCGGATTATCAGTGCCCTTTGGATTATTGGTGCCACTCTGTCTGTCTCAACAGTTAAGGAAGGATCGAAACATCAACCCCTACGGAGAGCTACTTGTGACTCCTGGCAGACATCGTTCATCGGTACGCCGTTACGACAGCCAGTATAGGACTTATTGGTGTATGCAAGAGTCCACGACAGGAGCCAACCACCCTGGATAGTATACCTCTTCAGCGAAGTACCACCTGATACAGGACAGAGATTGAGAACTTTATTGTAAGTCGTAATTGTTCTTTATAATCGGACATCCTGTTAGTTAAGACATTTCAATTTTATTTCAAAAAAAAGTGAAAAGAAAAACTTTTTAGAATATGTTAGTTTCTCATGAAGAAATTTAAAGGTAGATTTAGTGATATAACGTATCCTAGAATAAGACGTAATAACGTAGAAAAGATTAATTTATCAGAAAGTGAATTAACTGAATTATATTGTAACATTTCAAATATATTCGAAGTTCAAGAAACGCAAGTTGAAAATACAAACATTATGGCCAATGCTTTAAAATCAGTAATAGCATTATTAAAAACATTTGATGGCACGCCCACTCATTTAGAAACATTTTTAACACAAATAGATACTTTTTATGCTAGATATTTTAATGGAGATGAATCTCAACAAGAATATGTAATCTTAGCAATTAAGTCAAAAATAATCGGTGCAGCCAAAGCTGTTTTGTTAACAAGATCTGATCTTAATACATGGGCAGAAATTAGGTTAGCTTCACAACAAAAGTTTGCTGCCCCAGTAAATAGAGCTAGTTTACAACAACAACTTATATTTTTAACATGAAAGAGTGAATCCACACAGGATTACATTCAAAAGTTGAAAGCGTTAGTAACTAAGATTAATAGTAAGATTTGTTCAGAAATTGCCAATATTGAAGCACGCGCAGTTTTAATTTCACAAAATGAGTTTCACAGCTACGCAAAACCTTCTATCCAATATTTCTAGTGAATTAAGAACTTTATTAATTGTACAAAATCCACAGAATTTGGATCATGCAATTGAAATAATTACACACTATGAAATATTAACTTCTCAAAATAATTTCAAAAATAATTATCTACAAACTCATAATTCAAACAAAAATGTTCAAAAACCACGATCTATTGATTTCCAGAAGAATCAATATAAGTTTCAAGTTAATCCCCAGAATAATTTTCCAAGGCCAAATAATTTCAACCCTAAACCATATAATCAACCTTTTAATCCGAAACCTCAAGGTCAATTTCCAAGATACCCTAATCAAACATTTTTCAGAACCCCAAATCAAAATTTCACACCAAATTTAGCACAAAGAAATGCACAATTTTCTAAACCCCAACAATATCCACAACCCATGTCTGGCGTTAGTGTCCAGCCCCGAAAACTTGTTAGTGAAGTACAAAGACCACAACAATCTCATTTTCGACCACGAGGTAAACCCAATTTCACTTGGCAAGAATTAACCCACCTTGAAAATGAAGAACCAAATTATTATTTTGATACCGATATTGTCGAGTATCCAATAAATAATTCTGACGTTGACGAGCATGACTATTATCAAAATGTGGAAAAGTTAGAAAATCAAGATGAAGAGAACATAAGTGAACAATTAGAAAATTTTCATTTACCAGCCGCGGAATAAAACCATGTTTAAATTTGAATAGTTTTCAAATTAATCAATTACCATATATTAAAATTCCTAATTATAATATCAAATTACTAATAGACACTGGTTCTCATGCTTCATTATTAAGACCATCTTTAGCAGAGACTTATTTTCCTGAGTTAATACAACCTTATACGAGCACTTTACAAACTTGTGCAGGTTCTAAAAAAGCTGAGGATAAAGCAAGCATTCCCTTATTCTTATGCTTTGGTATAACAGACTCAGTTGATTTGATATTGTACCCATTTCATGAATATTTTGACGGTATTTTAGGTATAAAAGATCTTTGTAAATTAAACTTGAATATCGATTTAAAAAATCAATTACTAAGAAATCAATACTTAGAAATTCTTTTATATTATCGAGAGAACTTCGATCAATACTTAATTGAAATTCCGCCAAAAACAATTCAAAAGTCTACATTTAAGACTAACCTACGACAGGGATAATGCCTTATGATATCGAAATACAACCAACTATTGTGACAATTGATAATAACACTTACACACTCGATATCCATAATCATACGGATAGGTCAATAGTATTAGAAGGTAGTACGAATGACAATATGCCCTTAGAACCAATCGAACTTAACAATTTTGAAATATTTAATTTCAAAAATATTGAAACATCCATCCATTCCAATTTTGTGAATGAAACTGTAGATTTAAAATCTCTAATTAGACATGAACACTTAAACCAAGAAGAGAGAGAACAACTTTTCAAGCTTCTTAAAAAATTTAATAATATTTTACACAAACCTGGAGACCCCTTGACATTTACCAATCAAGTCAAGCATGTAATCAACACTGCTGACGAAATACCCACTCATACGAAAAATTATAGGTATCCATATATACATAAAGATGAAGTAAATAGACAAATAAATTAAATGTTAGACAATGGAATCATTCAACCTTCATCATCCCCTTGGAGTCCACCAATTTGGATAGTTCCTAAAAAACCGGACGCCTCTGAACAAACGAAGTGGAGATTGGTGATTGATTATTCCAAACTCAATGAGAAGACTATTAGTGATAGATACCCAATTCCAAATATCTCTGACATTTTGGACAAGCTAGGACGCTGTCAATACTTTACAACGTTAGAATTAGTAAGCGGATATCATCAGATAGAAATGGATCTAAAAAGCATACCAAAAACAGCTTTTAATGTTGAGCATGGACATTATGAGTACACACGCATGCCATTTGGTTTGAAAAACGCGCCCGCTACGTTTCAAAGAACTATGGATAACGTTTTGCGCGGACTTTTAGGTAAAGTTTGTCTTGTATACATGGATGACATAATTATTTACTCCACAAGTCTTCAAGAACATATAAATTCGTTAATATTAGTTTTTGAAAGGTTAATGTCATTTAACATGAAAATTCAGTTAGACAAATCAGAATTTTTACATAGGTCAGTTGAATTTTTAGGACATGTCATTACCCCTGACGGTGTTAAACCTAACTCACGAAAAATCGAAGCAGTTAAAAATGTTAAAATGCCAAAAACCCCCAAAGAAATTAAATCATTCTTAGGTCTTGTTGGTTATTATCGAAAATTCATCAAGAATTTTGCCAAGATAACAAAACCATTAACAAGCTGTCTTAAGAAAAATGTAAAAATAGTCCATGATAAAGCTTTTATTTCAACTTTTAATCTTTGTAAAAATATTCTAACAAGCGATCCAATACTCCAGTACCCGGACTTCGAGAAGCCCTTCATTTTAACAACTGACGCATCAGAATATGCAATCGATGCAATTATATCGTAAGGAACTATTGGTTCAGATTTACCTATTGCCTATGCAAGCAGAAGTCTGAATTCAAGTGAATGTAATTCCTCAACAATTGAGAAGGAGCTATTAGCAATAGTATGGGCAACAAAATACTTTCGTCCATATTTATTTGGCCTAAAATTTACCATTGTAAGTGATCACAAGCCACTGCAATGGCTTGTCTCCATTAAAGAGTCAAATTCAAAATTAGTATGACGGCAATTAAAACTTCAAGAATTTAAATATACAATTCAGTATAAAAAAGGTACTCAGAATTCCAATGCAGACTCACTTTCCCGTCCACCTCGAGAAGTACACCCAGTGGAAATAACAAAATCACCACCCACACACATGTCTGCTATATGTGAAAAAGAAGAAGAAGAAGATGATCAACAATTGTGGCACGAAAAAATTAAGCACTTTTTCGATTCACAGGAAAACCTTTTCGAAAAACCAAGGAAAGTATATTCAGAAAAAATAGCAGAAGTTAAGAAAAAGATTCCAAAAATAAATATTATATCGGACATTCAGATCAAAGCTCCGAATAAAACAACAACGGTTTGGGTAGATAAACCATTCGTAGATAAAGATAAACCATTCATGGATAAACCATTGACAAATAATCAAAAACCATTACCAGTCAAAAAGACACCTCAACCATCAACTAGCAAACAGAAAGCGAAATCAGAAACTGATACTGCTAGTGCAGTGGAGGGAAACAAAGATCACGACACCCCTAAGGTAGAGGATAACGTGAAAGAACACAACTCAGATACGGACACAATACATACATCAATGGAAGACCCAATTCTGGGTGCCCCATATGTAAATAAGGCGGTAAATACATTTAAGAACCAGGCAATATTCAAATGGACCACAAAAGATACATCTTGTGTGACAACGATGAAATTATTTGATACCAAAAAGAGATTTTTGATTTTCATTAATCAGAATCATTCAACAGAAGAAGTACAGCGACTTCTTAGAGTTCATTTCCCAAATAAAGAGTTGGAGCCGATAATAATAAAAATATTCCAAGAAACATTTAAGCATAATGCTTATAAACTTGTCATTTCAAATTTACTACTTGATGACGTCATAAGTGAAAACGAACAAAAATAAATTATTGAAAGATATCACCAGACGAAAACATCACATAGAGGAATGACTGAGAATATCAAGAATATTAAACAACGGTATTATTGGCCTAGTTTGGAATTTAATTAATTTTGTAAATATCTGTAAAACTTGTCAAAAAACAAAGTATGACAGGCATCCTTTTAAGGTAATTTATAAACCAACGCCCACAGGTTCAAAACCACTAGAACATATTTACATGGATATATATTCCTTATCAGGACAAAAATATCTAACAATAATGGACAACTTTTCTAAGTTTGCAGCTGCCTACCCTATTAATGAAACTTCAATAGAAACTTGTCAAAGCTTAATTAAATACTTTTCACACCACGGTACACCTTGTAAGATAACGACTGATAATGCGCAAACATTTAAAAGCAATTTAATTCAAGATCTTTGCAAAACCTATCAGATCGAATTGCATTTTGTTACACCTTACAACCCAAATTCTAACTCACCTATTCAACGATTTCATTCAACATTAAAAGAAAGCATAATTGCAATTAGAAATGATCACCGAACAAAAACACTTCAAGAATTAGTTGATATAGCTATTTTGAATTATAATAATAGCATTCATTCTTCACATGAGTATACCCCTTTTCAAGTATTAAAAGGTAATATCAATTATCAACTCAACTTTGAGAAAAATCTAAATCAATTACAAACGGATTACGTTTATGAACTTGGTCAAACATTCCAAGAATTAAATGAAAAGATCAGTTCAAAATTAAATGCCAAAAAGGCTAATGTTTTAGCAAAACTCAATAAAAATCGTGAAGATGACCCTGAAATACCAGAAATGACAAAACAACTTGTAAATACTCCACGCAAGTTAGGACTAAAAATAAAGCAAAAATATAAATTGACTGAATTTAAAAATCAAAGACATCCAAAGGATATTAAACGACATTCCTTATTTTCAGGAAAACAAAAATGAGGACTGTCTTCGTTTTACTTCCTTTACTAGTCAACGCTCAGTATAAGATTGAGAAGATAACGAACCCATTACTTCCAGTTTACCAAGGAAAAAGTTACGTAATAACGAATTATCATCATATTTGTTATCATGTCAATTTAACTAACATAAGAAATTGTTTAAAGTCAACACTTTTACAAATCAATAAGACATTGATGAATACAAGAGACATTATTATCTCGCCTTATTCAGCTTTACACCAACTTTTAATGACAAGAACTGACAATTTAATAGATATGGCCGAATCAATCGAATTATTTGTCAAACATTATAGCAATCACCAAGAGAGGATTAAAAGAGGTCTTTTTAAATTTCTCGGAACAGTTCAAAAATATTTGTATGGTACGTTAGACGCGGATGCTGGCGAACGCTATGATAATTATATTAAAACTCTTCGAGACAATCAAAAGACAATATATGACGATTTACTTTCAACACAAACAGTCATCAAGAAATTAGCAACAGGTATAGATTCTCAGTTAAATTCAATTACTGAAAATCAGCAACTTTTAGCAGCGCGTATAAACAATTTAACGCAAATTACACAATCAGCAACAAAAGCCACATATCTTATTTTGTTACTAGATAACCTAGAGAATAACCTTCGTGTGCTACAGGACATAAAGAACAATGTGCAAACTGCAATTAACTTCGCAGAAATAAATATTATGCATCACAGCATATTTAAGTATCAAGAACTTAATAAGATAATTTCTAAACTTGACCCGAATACGCGAATTCCCTTTGATAATATTATCAGGTATTATGAGATTGCTCATGCAGACGTGACAATTGAAAATGACCTAATAATATTTTATATCGCTATTCCTTTAATATCGAATAAGCCATATATCTTTTACAGAGTGTATCCAATTCCTGTAAATAATCAGGTAACGACAATAAATAACCCTTATCTCATGAGATCAAGTGACGATCATTTCAACGTTAAAGAAAAATGTGTTGAAATAGAAGATATGTTCCTATGTCCTTTAACTTTACTCAATAAAAATGAGCCCTGTGTCCCGCAAATAATTAACCTAACTAATCATTGTTCTATGGTACCTATAAAGTACAAGGAGACATCGATTACGTTACTGGACGATAATTCCATTCCGAAGAAAATATCTATTTTCAATGCCCCAATCAAGACAGTCTTGAAACAATAAATACAGTATCTCTTATTATACCAGCAGAATGCAAAGTTAAAAAACTGTTAATTTAAGATTAAAACTCCCATCAATAAATATTGACGAAAAGTTAGTTCAGAATATTGAACCCTTAGAATTAAAAGAGGTGAACTTAGAAAATATAAAAGAGGATTTAGAAGATGCTAAAAGATTAACCATTAGCACTCTAAAAGACTTCGATATTGACAATAATAGTTTATCAATAGCTTTAATAACCATTGTAACCATTATAATAATAATTGTAGTAATTTTGGTTGGTCGCAGATATTATTGTAAAAAAAAACGAAAGATGTAAAAGTGGACATACAAATCTCGAAAATCCCCCATTTTCTCAAACTTAAAGAAGGGTGGAATTATATGGCCACTTATGGCGACTATGTAGTTTTAGAGGATTAGATTACTAGCTTTGCAGTGCTCAGCATTTATTATATTATAAATAGGCAGAGATAAGAGTGTGCATTTTAGTCATAAGCAAGCTATCAGTGTAGAAGGTTAATACATTACTACTTGTATCTTTTCTTCGTGTAACTAAAATAAAGTTTTTAAAAACGAAATAAACAAGATAGTAAATATATTTATACAATGATAATTAAACAAAACAATAATATTCTAATAACCGAATGGTATTTAAAACCAGATAAAAATATATTTAAATTATTTTTCTTATCATAGTAATAAAGTGAAAATTAATTTAGTTTTAGCTTTAATAGATAGAATAATAAACCTAGTGCATCCTACTTTAATCAACATAAATTTACACAAACATAAAGACATCCTTGTAGATAATCGTTATCCATTAAATTTTCTAAAAAAATGCTTTTTAACATTAGAATTAATAACATCAACACTAATATTCATGACAACATAAATAATGATATTTCAAATGTATATTATGCTTCTTTTCCATATATCAAAGAACTAACTCCGAAAATCATTAAAATTTTTAGAAATGAACCTGTAAAACTAGCGCTAAAAATTTTAAATCGATTGGTAATTTATATTCAAAATTAAAAGATGAAACTATTGCTTTAAATTACTCAAATTTAGTATATTCAATTCCATGTAATAATTGTGATAAAAAGTACATCACAAAATCTAAAAAGTTGAATTTCTGGACACCAAAGTGACGTAAGACTTAAAAAAAAACCCTTCTGCTTTATCTGAACATGCATATATTACGAGTCACATCGAACTTTAATGAAATTAAAATTCGCCATAAAGAAACAAATTTAAATAAAAGGTTATTTTTAGAAATGATCGAAATAAATAAAACAAATTCTATGAATAAGAGAACTGAAATTGATGATTTAAGCTCAATTTATTCTTATATATTATCACTAAATAATCGATAATTTTGTACCAATACACCTTGTCATTATTACTAAATTAACAACAAATATCAAGTATTCCTTTAACACCTCGTAAATTATTTATTTTGAAACAAACTAGATTGACATTTCATGTAGTTCTATAAGTTATCCTAATATTTTACCAATTTTTTACAATATTTTAAAAATGTTATAATTGCCAAAATTGAGTTCAACTAGTTTTGATTGTAAGTTGCCACAAAATTGTTATATAATGTACATTAGTATATAAAATAATTTTTAGCCCTGACGATGGTCACGATATACTGACCGAAAGCTTGGACGCAAAACAAATCATCGTTTAATAAACCTTATTGGCTGAATACCCGTTAATTATTTCTACATTCAGACATACATTTGTGATCCTATGAAAAAAACATTTATATTACACTTTATGCATTTGGCAGTTTTTTAGAAAGTATATTTCTGGGTTTGGTAGCATAGTATTTAATTTTTCAATATCTTTATCCAATATTTCTATTTTAAACTTATTCTTACACTGCTACAATATTCTTTGAGGATTTCCATACACTTTTGTGTAAATAAAAAATTTCGATTTTAATTTTTAATTTAATATAATTGGCTTTTTCTTTTTAAATTTAATTGTCTTAAGAGCAAATTATGTCCTTTCAGTGTTGTAGCAAAATAAACTGACCATATTTTACTGTAATAAACCGATTTTTTGTTCACTTATCTGTCTGTTTTATTCAGTACCTTTTAGTACTAGTGCTCCAAGAGAGAAGTAAGTATAAGTAATTTATTTGAATTAACTGGGCTCAATAATTAAATAATTTTGATTTTTTTTCGTCTTGGATTTTATTTAAGTTCTGGTTTTATTGTTTATATATTTTTTATATCAGTAAGCTTGGCGTCCACCGCTAATTTTACTAATCATATTTTATTTTGTTGCGAAGCCTAAACCAAATCGAGTTCCCACTTGGAGCTTTTCTAACCTCTGCCGTCTTTAAAATAACCATTCTCTTCCGCATTTGCGCTAGCACCTAATTTGCATGCTTCAAAAATAAGCTATATTCAAATGACAATGTATTTAAGTATCCTAAATATTTTATTTTATAAATACGTAACAAGAAAAAATACAAAAAAAGTACGTTTTGGGCACGTGCGGCAAATTATCACATATTATTATATTTAAAATCATGAAAAACATTTTTTTATTTTAAAAACCCCCTCTTGACAAAAGAAATAATTACTTAGTCGCTTAGAGAAAATGCCGCTTTATTCATAGACAAAAAAAATAAAATTGAATAATAATAATATGTTAAAAAATAATATTTTTTTCAAATATTATAGTTAAGAGTTACAAAGATACAAATTTCTCGTTAATTTTTAAATTCGACTGAATGTACAATAAAAACCCTGTATCACTGCTAGGATGTAAGCTTGAGTGCAGGTAAGTGAATTGTAGTAACTCAATCAAAATATCAACATGCCTTGAATCCGCGCTGCATCCTTGACGTAAACCCAATTATAAGAGCACTTTGAAAGGCGGGGCACAGGTATATGCATTAAGGTTTTCGAAAGTATGAATATGGACATTTAAAAGCTCCACGTTCCTTCAATATAATGGTGCCGATTATTGTTTGGTGAACACATTAAGAATAATATGTTAAGCAACGTATAAGCTAGTATAAGCAGTATGTTTAATGATATTCGAAATTTGATTGGTCAGAAAAAAATCTTATTAATTCAAAAAATCTCTCCCTCTGTAATCGATTATAATTATTGAAAAGTTATTGGTAGTATTTATTATATGAGCTATGTTGTGGTAAAAGAATACCATTTAATTTTTGCAGATATTCTACATAAAGCTTATTTTATATACTTCGTATATACATCGACATATACACTAGTATACGGATTAATATGTTTACAAAGCACAATATTCGTTTGGCATGATTTATCGAATATCGGATAATGTTTTGATGCGGATTTGTCTCTTTGCATGAGCGCACGATATTCTCAAAATATCCACCCAGAAACCGGCTAAAAATAAAGTGTCCTATTATTAATGCCTGTTTGCTTTTTATAAAATCTAAATTCATGGCATTTTTATTTTCGCGCAAGATAAGAGGATTTGCCTCTTAAACATTTTTCATCGGCTGAATTGAATTTTTTCTAATTTTTATCGAAATTATAAAATGTGCCTAGCAGAAAAATTGTCTGTTTTTGAATTGATGTTCCATGAAACTTAGAACATGCTTTTTTAACTTAGTGTTATCGCCTGAATGAAATATTACAATACATTGCAGAAGCCGCAAGGATTAAAAACCGTAACCGTAAAACTTGAACAGTCAATTTGACACAATCTCTGATGTATGGTAAGAATGTAAAGGTCCATGTACACGTTTGACCAACTAGGTTGGCCAAGTGATGCATAACGCGGTCCTGAAATGGCAAAATGATTTTCTATATAAATCCCGGATTTAACTTAAATCTAACTTGATATACATACTGAATATTCTCATTTCCTTTCCAAAAGAAAATAATTCGGACAGAAAAGATGTCTCTTTGTATTCACAAAAAATCCTCCTATTAAATTATAGTCAAATAAGAATTTACCATTGAAATAGATCTTATTCCAGATGGCTCGGTTGGCCGATATCCTTTTTACTCAAAAGCTTCGTTATCGGTTTGTACGGCAATGAAATCCGAAGCTTCCTGCCGCCATGAAACTAGAGCCTTCGCATTTTGCTGGCTATACATTTCTTGTCTCAATTTACGGTTAATTCATTATATTGTCTGGTGGCTAGATATTCGCTATTATATTGGGTTATGTGTCACAAAATTGCAACAATTTAGAGGTAGATATTAAATAATAATTACTGAAAAGAGTTAATTGACAGGGGTGAAAAATTGCATATTATATTTCCGTAACTCCGTATATTTTCGAAAACCCGTAGATTTTTACTTATTGTTCCGCATTTTTCAGCCTAATTAATTCATAACTCGGTTTCATTTCTTTAAATGGCAACCCACAAATAAATCTTCAAAATTCCTGATGAATATGATGTTAATAATATTGATAAATATAAAACGAGTCCTAACCACTATTAATTTATAATTTTTACAATACCAATAATTGCAATATTGGAATACTATTGGTCTTCTCTTTTTAGATATTTAAAGAATCAACTTCTGGTTATTTTATCAATGAACAATATAAAACAAAATTAATATTTTTGTTAAATAAATGAACATTTTAATAAAGTAAATGTCCGGCCAAAATCGAAAACAATAATTAATTACCTTAACCGCATTATTAATTAAAAATGCATTTGACTCTGAATGCTGATTCGGTGTTTAAACAATAGTGCCTTCTTAAATCAATGCCTAATTAGTAGTTTGGCAGTAGTAATGACAACTTTCTTTTTGGGTTCAGTTTGTGTCAGAATGGTTCGAGATGCGGCATCTCCAGGAAAAGTCAGGGATTTAATAATCAAAATGTTTGCTAAGGAGAAGAAAATTAGTCAAATTGCCAGAGACTTGAAGATATCGAAATCTCGGGTTAGTGACATCATTAAAACGTATGAGAAAAAGGATATCACTGATGTTAAAAGAAAATGCCCGGGGCGTCCTTGCTCAATTAGGTACGGATAAGGATGGAAGTTAGTTAAAATCTGCAAAAATAACAGGCAGGGCACTCTTAGAAACGTAACATCTGAGTAAAATAAAGCTGCAAAATCCTCGTATTGCAGAAAAAAAATGCAAAAAGTGGATTCATAAGGGTGGTCTTCGATTTGGCAAGGTAAATTATCAATATTAAAATTCACAATTCTGTAAACGCCTAGTTTTCGGTAACACGTTTTATTTCGCCAATATTATTACAGCCACAAATATTTCCGCCTTACACCTTCGCCAGTACAGTAATCATAATTACATAACGCCATGAGTCGACTCTGCTATCGTACAATAA